>CAJNOL010000339.1:143469-156759 GCA_905250125.1 Rotaria sordida | reverse complement strand
TGAGGTTCCTTTTCCAATCTGTCTTTGTATACAGATGTTCCACTATAGCTGTACTAACCTTGCATATAAATATATTAGTTAGGTTAGCCTTGTTTTAGGTTACGTCTTAATATATATTGCTCATTAGGGGTAAATATAGAATGATAGCTTTTTTTTTCTCCTTATTGTTTAGATTGCCATGATTGAGTATAAGATATATATATATGTAGTATATATATATTTGTCAATGAGCGGAAGCATATAGAAATATGTGTATAGAAAGGAAACTATTGATGGCCTTTTCAGGATGATATCAAAAGGAAACACCGATCATTATGTCAAGGTTAAGTGAAAATTCATTCCTTTTGGCGGTCTAGATATAACCGTGAAGAGCAAAGATAATTGTTAAAAAAGTATAGTGTCGACTATTCTTAACTAAATCTGTAACCATAAACAAAAATACATAAATTATTTTCTTATGATACATTTATCCCGTCTGAGTTATAACAAGAAAAATAAATATAATCATTTGTCTGCAGTGTCTCTACCAATATAAAACTTGCACAAAACTACTTTGTAACTAATGTTTTCGTTAGACTAATGCATAAACCTTGAAGTAATTGTCAATACTCAATAAAATTCTTTTTTTTTTCTTGTTTGCTTTCAGAATGTAATTGTCATCCGGTGGGTTCACGTGGTAAAGTTTGTAATCAAACAACAGGACAATGTCTATGTAAAGATGGTGTTACTGGTTTAAGATGTGATCGATGTATGAAAGGTTATCAACAAACAAAATCACCTGTTGCTCCATGTATTAGTAAGTTTAGCTATACAAGGAAAAAAAACTTTTTTTCTTTAACCAAAACTTTTTCTCTTAGAAACATATGATTTTCAGCTACCAACATTATATAATACCTATCATCGACAAGATCGTACAAATGATTATCATGAACAAGATGCTGATATTTATAATAATCCAACAACTGCATCAACAACAACTCATCAAACACTTGTACAATATAATCCATCAATAGATATGGAAGAATATTGTGGTGCATGTCGTTATTATAGTCATCGTTTACATTTTAAAAAATATTGTAAACGAGATTATAGTAAGTTGACAAAAAAAAAAGAAACAATGAAATCATTAAAATCAATAATTTATTATTTATTTCTATGGTTTTTTTTAGCTATTCATGCACGTGTAACTAATCGACATGATGCTGGTCAATGGGTATCATATTTATTAACAATAATACGTGTTTATAAAGATCGTCTTAATCGTATACAAGATAGTGAACAATGGGTATGGGTATTACGTAAAGATGTTCAATGTTCATGTCCACGTTTAAAACTTGATCGACAATATTTATTAATGGGTTTTTATGATCAAGTACAAACATCATTAAGTCTTGATCGTATATCTGTTGTTATTCAATGGAGACCACGTATGGAACAACGTATGAATCGTTTTAGACAATTAGAATTAAATAAAAAATGTTAAGCAAAAACAAAAACAAAAAAGAAGAAAGAAGATTTATGTCATTCCATTAAAAAAAACAAGAATCGGAAGAGAAATAAATAAACAAACAAACATTTTCTTTTGTATAGTGTCGTGTATTTTGTGTGTTGTCCTTATTGTTGTGTGATTTGTTTTATTTGTTAACTGTACCAGTAATCTTAGCATTACAATATAAATTTATTTCATATCAATGTAACTTTTTTTGTTTATTACAAGTGAGCCGATAGTTTTGAGACAAAATATTTTTTTTTAATTTTTGGTTCAATTGAAAATGTCAAAAGCTGTAGATTAAGACCAACATATTATGTATTTTCTGAATATGGACTTAGAAATTTTATCTCAGTTTTTATTCATAATCTTTGAAAGATCCGAAAAACAAGTTTGGATGGAAACTGGATTGAATGGTGAACCAATACACTTCTGCTAACTCCTATAAGTTTTCTTTCAGATTTTATATGGTAATAAGTTGTGACATTTATCTAAATGAAATTATAGGCACTATACCAAGAGCTCCTTTCTATACAAAAATGCATTTTGATCAAAAGTTGATTTTTCAAAAATGAAGATATTGAAGCGATCTATAGAAAAACTCCAATAGTATATTTTATAGGGTAGCTTCAGCTCTGTAAGTTGATATATATGAATAAAGGCGTCAACATTTATTTTCAATTTGCAATAACGATAGTTTCAAAGAAATTTCGTCCAAACTATTTTTTTTCACCTTGTAAAAGATCATCTCATTAGTCTTAAGAAGATTCAACCAAAAATAAGTGGACATATTGTATAAAAAGCTTTCGGTCCATTCTTTATGATCAAATTCTCATTAGCCAGATGAGACATTTTGTTTTTTTGTTTTGTTTTATTCAATTAGGCAGAACTTGGTTTGTTTTATGATAGACAAGATTGATTGATACTAATAGTATAAATAATTGGTAGATGGATTTTAAATAGTCATTTTCTTTATTTATTAATGATCATCAAATAATGCTGTCTCATGTATAGATCATACTCACTTGAAGAGAAACAAAAGAAGAAAGACAGTCAAATGTATTAATAATAACATATTAATACAATTAATGAAAAATGAAAGTTGATTCAATGAAGTTATAAAATACATACTGTTTTCTTGATACTTAACCTTGTCTTTGTCAATAAATGTTGACAGATATAGTTAAAAGAATTTTTGTTTTATTATGTTCTTTGATACGTATAGATAAGAATGATTACGTCGTTAGACGCTAGCAAACAGTTGTTAATAAATCATTGGTAGTATATTTTTCTATATCATTTGACGTGTAGGAAAATTGTCTAGTGGAAAAGTCAAGGATAAAAACTCTACCGAAATTAGATTAAAGACAAGGACAATATGATATGCAAGTACATTTATATTATAATCTAGAATTTCATGTAGATTTAATGAGATCTTTTATTTAATTAAACAATAATTAATACTATGTTTATTTGAATATATTGAATCATATAAATCTAACAATATTTAGTCTTTATTATCTATGTACACAATTTTTTTTGTTATCAGTTGGAAAAAAGTCATATACAATGAACTATATTTAGAGCTAATATGATTCTCAAAGAAGTGTGGTATTGAATAAGATTTCATATTTGAAGACAAAAGAAAAAAGAAAAGTAAATGATGATAATTCGATAGTAAATGATTGCTTTTTTTGATAAGTTTTGAAATTATTTATGGAATAAAATGGCTGTGAATATGTAATAAAATCGTTCAAATAATGATTCATATTGTCAATCAGTTCTTATTCAATTTTGTTGAATTTGTAAAGCGATAGATTCAATGGTTGATGTTGAAGATGAGAATAATAGTATAGAAGCATTTGCACTTAAAGAACTTATATGATCATTTAAATTCACAGATTTAATGACGAAATTTGTATGTTATTTAATTTAAATCATGCAAATTAAATATTTACATGGTTATAGAAAGTTATGCATGATGTAATTCAATTTCTTAAGTATAAAAAAAACAACAGGATTGATGTTGAACAATGGAATTGTCAATAAAGTTGAATAATAGAAAATATAATAAATAGGTTGTGTTTAAAGTATGATTTGTATCAATTATTTAATTGTATGTTTCCAAATATTCTGAATTAGTTTAATCAAGTTGATATTAGCTATTTTGATTAGAATCATTTCTTTTTAAATTCTTTTAATCATAGGAACTTTATACGTGCATAAAGAAATTGCAGATTCAATGTATGATGATTCATCTCATTTAACAGTGCTAAAAAAACTCGATCAAATTTATATTTTGTAAAATATAGTTTTTCTTTGAAAATGATAAGTTCTATCTTCTTGAATTAACGTTGTGAGCAAAGCTATAATTCAATATTTAATACTACTGGAGACACTAATATTATTTCTTGTGAAAGTTAATGGAAAGAATGTACACGTTTGTTTGAAAGACAAAAATTTTCAGGCTTACAGATATTTTGACACTCATATTCTACAATAAGAACTTTTTGAAATCATTTTGTAGAAACATCTAATTTTTCTCAATTTCTCTTTTTTAAGATGTAAATGTGAACCCCCATTTACTTGGTACCAAATCTCGAAATCGAACCACTGTTTGATGACCCGATCCGTTTCAACTTATAATGGTACTATTAAAAGTATATTTCTTTTAATAACACTCATGCCACTTAATGTAGTTGATAGTGTACTCGGTCCTGTATGTGGATGCAGAAAGTCATTGAATCGAATAAATGCTCTGCTTTTATTTACTGGCTAAATGAAACTTCCAAAATGTTTGCATAATAAAAATTTCTGATTGTTATCCGTGATGAGATGCAAAATTCATTTGAGAAATTTCAACGAAAAATCAGATTAAAATTGTACTATTTAAATTTTGATTGAAATCTGTTTTTTCAGATTTAAAGACAGTTTTCAATTGATTGTAGTCTGTTTTGATTGATTAACAATTAAAATCAGATTTTTTCTATTTTCTTACATACGAAATTTTCCTTGAAAAAATAAATAAAGTTCGAACCGAGCCATCCGACAAAATTTTAAACCCGCTTGGTCTCCCAGTCTTCCCTCACAGAGCTCGTCCGATCCGAAGGAAAAATTTCTCTGGGCTGAACCGGACAATCCACTACGAGTCCTGCTTGATACATATGATCAAATGATTCATAATCAAACTTTCCATTAAGATTTTCTTTGATTTTTTTATCGTGGTTTTTTGATTCAAACAAAGTAGAATCAGAACGCTGAATTACAACATTGATATTAATCTATTAAAAAAAACCGTTTCACATCACTCGTTCATAATCTGTTAGTAAATATGAAATTAAAAGAATCCATCCCATTGAAGACAACGTTTGATGAGATACTGAAATTGATAAAGTGCAGAAAAAAACAAAGAACAACATAAGAAAATAAAATAACAACGAACAGAAAAAAAAGCAAATATATTAAGATAAATATTATTAATGATTTTTTTCTTTTCTTTGAAAGTCTTTTTTTGTTTCTTTTTCTAAACACCGGATTTTATCACAAAATATTTTTTGCAAAAAGTATTAACACTATACTAGTCATGATACAAGCTAATGATGCAAGACCATACATTTCTTTATACATTAAAATACTACATGTAAGAAGAAGAACAGCTAATGTACTCATTTTTGGTAATTGACGAAAGAATGGTTCACCTAAATAAAAACAAGACATAAAAAGAAAACAAAAAAACAAGATAATCAAGAATAACAAACCATAACATTCATATCCACCATCTGTATTATTACATTTATAAAAAATACAAGGTGAAAGAAATAAATTTGAACGACATTCATCAACATCTATTAAATAATAATCAATAAAAAAGATAATTATTTTTATTTATTTTTACCTGAACATATCACTTGATTATTTTCATCTATTGATTTTGTATAACCATTTTGACAATTTGAACAATTTGTTCCACTATATTTTGTATCACATATACAACGACCATTACCTGATCTTGTACCATCACCCTATAATAATATCAAATGATTGTTTTAATTAAAATAAAAACAAAAAACAAAAAAAGAAAAAGATGAGTTATTCTATATTCTTACATCACAGTTTCCATTGCCTGAACACACACGTTTATTATCACCATAATGACATTGTCGACAATTTTTACCAAATGTTCCTTCAGGACAACAAACTTTTGCTGTATCAAGACATAACCATTGATAAAAATTATCAATTAATTCTGGTGAAGTTGTTTGATACCATTCTTCAATTTGATCTTCATATTTTTCAAGAAAAGTACTACACTATATAAATAAAACGTACAAGAAATTAATATTAAGAAAAGCAAAAAAAAAAGAAATAAATTAATTTAAACTTAGGAAACAATATATTTGTTTAATAAGTTAAATAAATCAGATTTGTTAATAGATTTAAAGATCAGTACATAAAATTTACTGTATATTAAATCAAAGAGTAATTAGAGAAATTGAAATGCATTATAGTGTGATTGATTCCTTTTGTTTGCTTGCATCATGTAGTACAGATGATGTCATAACACACATGTAGGTACTCTTTGTTTCTATCCTTGTTTTGCAACTTTGTCTTAGAGTCCACAAAGTAAAAAAGATGGACATGATACAAGTTGCTCAATATGAAAGAGATGTAGCAGATAAAGCGATAATGGAAAAAAAGGATGAAATAAATGGAAACGAAAGATATTACCCAAAAAAAAAGGAAATCAAAATATTGAGTTAACGAAGCTAAATTTAATAATGTTGATAAAGCAGAAACATCACTCGAGAATGAATGATCTCAAAACATTATACGAACTAGCAGACCCTGGATAAGGACTACAAAAGATTTACGAGGACTATGATCGGGAAGAAAAAAACTTGGTCTCACACATATCTACTTATGAACCTTAATGTAGAGCAAGTATTTATCTGCTATATCATGCGGACAATGAAAAAAGTTATTATTTATAAAGTGGAACTTGAACACGATGATCGTGAGAGTGTATAAGTGCGAAGTGAGATTGAGTGTGAATGAAATGAAGACTCATTCGAACTCACATCTATATCCTATTTTATATGAATGAAAAAGTTCTCCTTATAAAATCGATATTTTTCACTAGTCAAATTCGTATTCGTTATTGGTATAAAATATATGATTAGATTGGTAATTATATATAATTAAATGATCATTTTGTAATTACATACCGATCATTTGCGTATATATTTTTTTACGAAATACTTAAAACATAGCCGTAAACTTACTTGAGATTCGGATTTTGAACATGCATCTTCCATTATTTCGATTAGACGAGTTTCACTAAAAATCAAATTCATAATTTTTTATTTATTTAATCAATTGAGAATTTATAAAATTAATTAAAAATTGTTATTCGTAATATTCTATTTCATGTACATAAAAACAAATTCTACAAAACAATTTCGAAATTTAATCCTGTCTGATCATTCATAACATTTGAACATCTCTATTGCTAAACATATCGTTAGTGCAAGAAGCTTTACACTAGACTGTATTGACAGTTTCATCATCAATGCTCATAATCCTTAGTTCAATAATGTAAGTTAACTGATCGATTCGTCAATAGACACTTTTGACAATGTATGGCTATTATTCGATACTTGTAATGAATTTCTAGCGGTTTGAAAAAAGTCTCAAAATGATCGCTCTGAAAAATCAGGAAATGAGCTTCATTTTAGGTGTATCTTTATATGCCTAAGTAGAAAGTCATTCTCTGATCTCAAGTATCCTATATCATTTATTTTACATTTAATACAAAAAAAAAAAAACATATAAAATCTTTCAAGTAATAGATTATTTTCATGTAATCTCCATGATAGCTATTGAGTTTGTATATCAATAAATAAAATTTCTATTAAGAAAATTGTTGATGTTCAACTTATTTTTATAAGAAACGAATAAAATATTCATTTCTCAAAAATATTTTACAAAAAAATAACTTCATGAAATGTTTCATTGAGAAGATTTAATATAATAAGTGACCCAGAAATAGAAATAACTAAACAGCGGAACCTTCAAAAAAGTCATGAAATAGCGAAGAGCTTAAGAAGGTCATTTGTTTGAAGAGCTTTATTTAAATAAACATTTTATTTGAGTTCTTCTTGTCTATATACAATGAAACTAAACATTGTTAATATTAGAATTGATTTATCGCATCAATACAACCGAATTTTTTTCTTAATCCTATTCAATTTTTCGATGATAATTGAGTAATACAATACTGAAAGCTAATAGAAAAAAAAAATTATTTAACAATATTCATTAAATTTTCGAATATTTCGTAACCAGCATAAATCCTTTTAAGTCATAAGATTTATTCTGATGAAATCACATAAGAATTGCATCTGTGTTATTGTCACAGTTCCTCGATAATTTATACGAATATTCACATCATTGTATTATTCAATAACTTATTGTTAACTAACAAAAATGAAATATCTACAGGTGGTCGCAATCAAAAGTTCAAAAAAAAATTTTTTTTTTCATTTAATCATTACCTTTTTGCATATCCTTTCAATTTTTTCTCTTCCCAATCTGTATTACCTCTAAACAAAAAACCAAACATAAAAATTGCGAAAAATATTTCTTAACTTATATAAAATTCTTACCCTCCAAAATTACTTTTAGCTGTCTTTCTATAACCCTATAAATTCACAAAGAAAAATTATTTTTCCTTTCTGTAATATCCTAAATTCAAAAAATACCTCAACAAATTTATCACTTATTGTTTTACATGTAACACATGGATTAACATCATATAAATTGCCTGGCATCATCATAGTTGAGCATGGTGAATGAAATAAAATAACAAGAAGACATAAGAAAAATACAAATCGATTTGATATATTAATAACAATTGGAAGAAATGACATGCTTTTCTTTTTATAAATTTGAGCAAAGCCTGTGTTTTTTTTATTAGTATTATCTATCTGAAAGAAGAAAGAAAGAAAAAAAAAGGAAAAATGATTTTTTTGTAAGAACAGAAAACATATTAAAAAGAAATCAATGTCAAAATAGAGAATTTATTCATGTTTTTTTTTGTTGTTGACGAATTCGATGATAAACAAATTCAAATTCATTTGAATATGCACTTTCATTACTGGATACTGAACAAACATTTTCTGTCTAAAATAACACAAATAAAAAAATTTGATTTTTTATTTTTATGAAATATACTTCATCAATTTTTTGTCGTTGTCGTGCAAGAATTTGTTCTAATTTTGTTTGTTCCCGCATTCGTACATCATCACGTTTCTTTTCTTCATCACGCCGATGTTTAAAAACATTAAGTAATTCAGGTTTTTTTGGTAATAATTGTCCCCTGAAAAAAAATATCAAGAATTCTTTATACTAAAATGCAAAAAACAAATGAGAAATCTTAAAATTTACATTTTTTGTTTATAAATTAATTCTTTATGTAATTCTTTTTTTGAATTCGATTGTTGTTGTGTAAGATGAGGTTTTAATGGAATTGTTTCATTTGTTATTAAAGATGATGGTGTTGGTAAACGATAATAATAATGTTCAGTTGCATCATCCGATAAATATGTTGGAATATATGGTGGTGATTGATCTTCATATTTCGATGGAGAATTATTATCTGTATTAGTATGAATTGAATCATAACATATTTGATCATAAACATTCGTTTGACTACTCATCCAACTTTGATGACCTGATGATATTCCTCCATCGGATGAACCTAAAGTATAAGAAAATTCATTTTTGTTTATGATATAATATTTTACATATATATACTTGAATGACTATTTGTATCTTTTGATGAAACAGATTCGCTAGTAAATGCTTCATCATATGTTGAATAAACATGATCATCAACATGATTCTATAATGATTAAAGAATAAGATTAAACGAGAAAATAATTAAAAAAATATATCATTTTCGATCCAAGATGTTCATGCGATCAAACATGCGTTTCTGTTTTTTTTCGATACACTTTCAAGCTTACCTCAAATCGACAGAGCAATAATGCTCGCTAAAAAGAAGTTTAGACATAAGATAGAAAATTCTTAAATATTTTGACTTTTTTTTTTTATAGATTTCTTTTATTTTTAAGAAAATATCTAAATTATAATTATGTTTACCCAACGTCGTAGACGATTAAACGGCATCGATTTTCTTGTGTATCTCAGATGTACAATGAGAGTATATACTAATAGAGTTGACCCGTCTGCTTTACTTGAGCCTCTTTTTTTTTCTATGTTCTCGTATTGTACACAATCAATGAGGTTAAAAAGGGAGGAAAAAAAAAAGCTTTACTGTTGACATACACAACAATCATCAGTATTGTTGTCATTCATGAATAGATTAATTGATAGTTTGAAACTTACTCGAACGAATTTTTTTACTCGAAACATCGGTAAACGTTTATTATTGTTGTAAGTTACATATACAGGCAGACACCACAATAAGAATGAAAAAAAAAAAGAAAAATTGTCAATCGACTGCAACCTACGATTACGTGATATACAGAAAAAAGTCTCTCGTTCTCTCATTGCGTTTCTTTTACGTATTACATCATACATACTTTTCAATCTCTCGTGTGACAATTCACCACGAAAAAAAAAGTTATTTCATAACATCTCTACATCGAGAGTAGGTTGGTTGAACGAATAAATGAACAAGACTTTTAATCCAGTTGCATGCACTCGACAACTTTTATCAGCCTGTATAAAAAGAAGAGAAGCAAAAAAATAGGTGCACGGATGTTATTACCACAAAAAAAGGAGCTATTTTCATGTGTACACATACGTATCATCAGTCTCGGTCTTGACAACCAGATAATTATCCTTGATTGTATCAATTAAAATGACATTTCCATATATATATACTGTTTGATTTATGAATTTAAAAAAAAGACAAAAATAAATATGCTGATAAAAAATAATGAAAAAAAAAAACATAAAACATCGTTTCATGTGATAATGACTCAATTTATCCAATGAAGAGACCTCACCCTAATATTTTTTTTCAGTATGTGACGGTTATGCATGACTTATTTTTCTTTTTTTTTTCTCATGGTCATAAATAATTTGGCTCGTCATTGATGCACATTTATACTTGAAAATAGACATAGGTTTAGTTAAGTTATTACATTCAACCTTCGCTATTCATTCTTTCTCTTGGTGTTGTATATATTAAAACTTGGATTGCTCACGTTTAGTTAATGTGATAGCTCTTCACAATTGCAATATGTTATTTAATGGTCCATATCGTAGCTCGTCAGAGGAGGCTTCTTCCGATAGTGACACAACATCATCAATAACATCAGATGCAACATCAAGAACAACAGCAACTGATACTTGGTATGATGTTACAAGTGATTTTGAACAAGAAGAAGCAATAAAACAGTTCGATCATACTACAGGTGCTAATATAAGAATGCAAACAATTAATGATGATGATCGAGATCTAATTAGATCAATTAATGATATGTACATTGAAGGCTTTACTACCGAAGAAGTTGAAAGTATACCAACTATTGAAAATGACCTTCATAATATGTCTATTCAAGATAACCAGAAACAACAAACACCAAACGAATGGATAAATCCATATTGGGGTGTTAATCAGTTACCGATAACTACAGTAACAAGACCAATGATTCAAGAAAACATAGAGAGCGCTAATACTCAACGGTGAGAATATTTCAACTATTGACTTTTTACCTCTTAACTGAAATTTACACTTATATATCATTTGTTTTCTAAAGTGCATCATCAAAAACTGGAATACAACAACTCATACCGGGTTCAATTTTAATTAATGATCGAGACGAAATTGAAGACCCATTATGGAAACAAAGAAATTCAAGTGTTGAATCTTTAACATCCAGCACTTCATTTCATCCCGGCGGAAAATATATATCAGACGAAAGTGGTGGTCAAGGAGGTTTTCTTGCACCAACACATATTCATCATTATAATTTAGTAACACCGTCTGACTCAACCGAAAATTCTACGGATAATTATAGTTATAAACGATCAACTTCATCGTCCGATGATAGTTTTCAAATTGAATTGGCATTAAATCAAGAACAAACTTCATCACATCAAGACAATCATGATGATACACAATGGAACAATACATATTGGTTAACATCCAATCAAGTAGATAATACACGTACTAAAGATACGACAATAAATTCTGCTCCTTCTGTTCTTTCAAAAATTGTACAGAAGATTCATATAACTCCAAAAGAGGATTCCACTTCTCTTTTACAAAATGCTAAACCAGAAGCATTAGTTGACTCGAATGAAATATCGTGGTCAAATAGCGAGTGGGAGGCAAGTGTTATTGAAATTCCAACCTCAACAAAACATAAAACACAATCAACAACACCATCGATTAAATCTTGGAAACACGATGCATCTCGAACACCAACAGTCGAAAAACAACAAGATAAAACATGGGTCAATCCATATTGGAAAGACTACAAACCTCAGATCGCCACGCCTTCCAAACAACAACATAAACCATGGATTAACCCGTATTGGAAGGACTACAAACCTCAGACCGTCGCGCCTTCAAAACAACAAGATACATCATGGGTTAATCCGTATTGGAAGGACTACAAGCCTCAGCCCGTCACGTCTTCAAAACAACAAGAGAAACCGTGGGTAAATCCATATTGGAAAGACCACAAACCTCAGATCGTCGCGCCTTCAAAACAACAAAAAGATAAGCCATGGATAAATCCATATTGGAAGGACTACAAACCTCATACCGCTACATCCTCCAAACATCGACAAGAGAAACCATGGGTAAATCCGTATTGGAAAGACTACAAACCTCAGATCGTCGCGCCTTCAAAACAACAAGATAAACCATGGATAAATCCATATTGGAAGGACTACAAACCTCATACCGCTACATCCTCCAAACATCGACAAGAGAAACCATGGGTAAATCCATATTGGAAGGACTATAAACCTCATACCGTCACACCTTCCAAACAACAAGATAAACCATGGGTAAATCCATATTGGAAAGACTACAAACCTAGTATCGCCACGCCTTCCAAAGAACAACAAGATAAACCATGGGTCAATCCATATTGGAAAGACTACAAATCTCAGATCGTCGCGCCTTCAAAACAACAAGATAAACCATGGGTAAATCCATATTGGAAGGACTACAAACCTCATATCGCTACGTCTTCCAAAGAACAACAAGATAAACCATGGGTAAATCCATATTGGAAGGACTATAAGCCTCACACCGCTGCGTCTTCCAAAGTACAACAAGAGAAACCATGGGTCAATCCATATTGGAAGGACTATAAGCCTCACACCGTTGCGTCTTCCAAACAACAACAAGAAAAACTATGGGTAAATCCATATTGGAAAGGGTACAAACCTCATACCGCTACGTATTCCAAAGCACAACAAGATAAACCATGGGTAAATCCATATTGGAAGGATTACAAACATCATACCGCCACGCCTTCAAAACAACAAGATAAACCATGGGTTAATCCATATTGGAAGGACTACAAATCTCATACTGCTGCGTCTTCCAAACAACAACAAAAAAAATCATGGGTAAATCCATATTGGAAAGACTACAAACCTCATACCACCACGTCTTCGAAACAACCTGATAAACCATGGGTCAATCCATATTGGAAGGATTACAAACCTCATACCGCCACGACTTCGAAACAATCTGATAAAACATGGGTCAATCCATATTGGAAAGACTCCAAACCTCAAATTGCCAC
>CAJNOL010000339.1:79356-143459 GCA_905250125.1 Rotaria sordida | reverse complement strand
GTCTTCGAAATCACAGGATAAACCATGGGAAAATCCATACTGGAAAAACAATAAAACGCAAGCCTCGATTCCGTTGAAGAAACAAGATATTCCATGGCAGAATCCCTATTGGAAAGATTGGAAGCCAGGATCTTTGAAAACATCGCAACAATACCAGAATGTACCTTTGAAAAATCCTAACTGGCAAAACAATGCATCGAAAGCTTCAACAACCACTAAAAAGCAAAATGTTGAGGAAATTAAACAAAGAGATAAACCATGGAAGAATCCTTATTGGAAAGATTGGAAGCCAGAATCTTTGAAAACATCCCAACAGTACCAGAATGCGCCTTTGAAAAATTCTAACTCTCAAAACAATACATCGTACACTTCGACAACCACTAAACAACAAAATTTCGAAGAAACTAAACAAAGACATAAGCCAATGGAAAGTTCCTATTGGAAGCATAAAAATGCATCAAGTGTCGTACCCACATTGACATCTCATGCATCAAAGAAAGGTATTTGGGGTATCGAGTTACATGATGTATGGATAACAGACAATTTATCACCTCCTGATCATAGAGTTCCTCCAATTCCATCATTTTATAAACGCATCTTTCCTGTTCATACTCCACCATGTTCAATTCAAACGTCAACAACGATCAGCCAGAATAAATTACGGCATTCTAAACCAACGATGCATGTCGCATCATCTAATATTCCGAATGAAAGACACAACAACGACACAAATGACAGTGATGATATTTCACCATATGCAGTCGATAGTCAAGGAATAGCACACTATCGTGAACTATCATCACCATCTGATATAATGAAAAGTAAAGCATTTGCTTTTAGTAGTTCTTCATCACCTACTCACAATCCAGTCACATCGACATATACAACTAATACTACTCCATTACAACAGAAATATGCTATGACACCAACGCCATTTACATCTAATGTTACATCACAGGTTCCAGTAGCTAACACAGTTCTTTCTTCATCTACAATAAATTCAGGGCTATTACAATCTTCGAATTTTCTAAATTCTGCATCATATTCACCAAACAATTATCCATCATCAACTATGGCTTCATCAGCTGTACTCACATTGGACGAACTATCTGGTATTCAAAGTGCTCTTCGTTTATTGGAGACCAATCCAAATGCTATACCTACTATAGAAACATATCAATAACATGTACCAACAGTTTATGCCATTGGTGATAAAGTATCGCATTCACCATTTAATTCTCCCTTGACAAACAATAATAATCATCAATCAATACAACAGCCACCAATATCATCATCATTCCATCTGCAAAATCATCAATTTAGTTCTTTGTTTAATCTTAAACCTCAACAATTGTAAACAGTATCTTCATCAAAAAATTCTTCAAATTCAAAAGACACTTTAAACAAATTTATTCAATCAGAACCTGGCACTTATATTTAATAAAGAAATTATTATTTTTTTCGGTAGTATTTTGATTCATCGTTTCCTGTTTAATATTTTGCTAAAAGATTAAAAATAAAATTTCATCAAGATTTTTTTCATTTAAAACAATGTTCTTTCTAGAAAGTGATCAAAGAAGTATGACGAATAACTATTGATGTATTCAATATGAAAGTTTTTAGGAGAAAAAAAAAAGAAACTTTGAAACAATCTTACCTTACAAATGCAATGATTTACAATAGACTTGGCTGAGAACGTGACAAAAAATAATTGATATAAATATAAACAAACTAGTTCTTTTGAACATCAGTTCATAATTAAATGAGCAATAATATTCTTACACGTGTACTATGGATAATAATTTAAACAACCAACGAACTTGCTTTGAATTTTTATTTGACAAACAGAAAAACGAATCGTTTGATGCCTTATCATTTTTTTTTCTTTTTTTTTTAAGATGTATGTATGGAGACACAAATCATTTATAAAGATAGATGCCGTACTCGCTCGAGTATAAATTGAAATATGACTTATACATTCGAAAGTTAAGTTCAGATCAAAGGTGTAACTTAGCACTGAAGGTAGAGAAGAGGCGTTGTGTAAACGAATTTCAGAAGTAGGGAAGAGGACGTCATGTCCTTATTTCAAGTGTTTGAAAAAATTCAATAAGTCTTAAAATAATAAGTTCTAATAACCAGCTGTATTGTAATGAAAATATATTAAGATACTCGAAAAAGATCAATTTAGTGTGCCTACAGATAATGAAAATGCCTACTGATGCTTCTCGTAATAGATTTCATCATTCTCGAATCAATCATTGAGACCATTCAAACTAACTAAAAATACCAAAATAATCATGATTTTTTCATTTGATCAACATCAATAGTATTGTGAACATTGAGATACGATTTTTGTTGCGAAAACTCAATTTATGAACATACGAAACTTCATTGTAATAATTGATATTGTTCATGAAATGAACTCAAATTTCTTTTTATGCTTTTGAATTTCTGTGAATGTTGAAGAAAAAAATTCAACCAAATTTGAAATATAAAACGCTTACATAAGTATAATATCTAATATGATTATTTCATGGATTTAGTATTGATCAAAATAGATGTAACCTAATCATAGATAAATACAATTAACTTGTATTATGTTTTATAAAAATGTTAATTTTGTGATTTTTTAATCTTACATGCAATTTAATAACATTTGACTATTGCTTTTTTCTTTCTTTTTTGTGCTTTCATATTATGCAAGATATCGTGACAAAAGTAAAAGTGTTAATAAATCTTTTCTTTTATGTTATTGTAAGTAATAAAAATTGAACTATATGAAATTTTATCTTTTCATCATGCACCTTTGGTTATTTGATCTTATTAAATAAACACAACATATTAAATCATCTTAATATAAAATTTTTAGAATGGAAATTATTACATCAACTTGAATATTTTAATTCATTTTTAAAATTAATTAAAGTCTATATTACAGGATTTTTTATGCAAGCTTATTTAACCTTTGACTTTAAAGTACACTTCATATACTGTCAGTACGGTAGCCTTCGTTCATGCACGTGAAGGCCTTTTTACGTTCTAGAAGAAATGTATGCTTTCATTTCTCTTGCTTATTCGTACGTAACGTACGGTTGAAACACACGTCACATTGTTTTACATCGTTTATTGTGCATATATAAATACTGGCAAATAAAAACGACTTATTGTAAGTAAGTTTTATTATTGATCATTTGTGAAACTAGCAACGTTTGTTCATTTCAAACTATATTCAATACACTTGAAGACGTAAAATACTATTAATAATTTAATCAATTAAAATTTGATATTCACACAAATATCAATTATAATAAATAAAATTTTTATAAAAAAAAATTTCAATCAGAAAAAGAAAAACTTCAAGTAATGAATGATGGTATGAATTGTTGTTCTGCATATTTCTATACAAGATTTACCAACGATGATACATTGATAGGTAAGTGGGTAACATGTTTTTTTTTGTGAAGATTAGTCATGATAATTGTCTGAGAATAAGTCTTCGAGTTAGTTTGAACTTCAAATTCTGAGAGACATTCTGTATTTTTGGAAAAAAATGTCTTTCAAAATTAAGTTCTTTTTTAAGAACATTATAACGATAAATGAGCATTACAGTTGATTGCTGTTCTCTTTCTAATATAAGTTTATCCTGAGCGATTTTTTTTTACTTAAAAAATAAGAATGTGTTTGTTGTAATGTAGATTCAGCTGGAGTAATGAAATAGTTCAATAAACATCACGGTTACAGGTGACGACAATATCAGTCTTCTAATTCGTCATAAAAATGCTTTTCATACGAAGATTTTAAAAAAATATTTCCAAGATAAATAAAAAATTTCGCTAGTATCCTGATTTCTAAATAACTGGTATTCTCGTAGGTAAAGAATAATTTGAATTAGGAGTTCAGATGGGATGAAGTTCTCGTTTCAAGGTTTTTTTCTTTTCTTTTGAAAGAATGCAGGTTTTGTTTGATGAAATATGAACTTTACGCACTTTATAGGTACGTTGAGTAATAAGACTTATTTTGCATTCATCGTTAACCTCTTTCATGAACAGAAAATTTCTTTTCTTTTTTTTTGTCGTATTTATTCATATAAAAGTTCAAACAAGTTAAAATAACACTGATTTTGTAAAGCATTATGTGTACTTTACGGTTATTTAAAATTTTGAATATTCTTCTGCTATAACTGTTGATTATTTGAATAAAATGTCATGGTCATAAGATATGTTTACTATATCTACTTCGTAGTAATTTTCAACATAATATGTTATAGATTTTATTTAGAGAATAGCAGCGGATATACATCGCATTGCATCAGAGTATGAAAGGATCTTTAGTTATCGCTAGCAATACTTTTTGAAAAAGCATAAAACATCTAGTAAATCAGAGTTATTTGACAAAGTTGCAGCAAATCAGGACAGTTGCGAAGATTGCCTTAGATCTATTTTTGTTTTAAAAACAAACAAGTAGCATCTATGTGAATAGTATAAAAATTAAAATGTGAAATTAACTAACCTTGACAGAAATCGGTGGAGAGAAAACTTTGATGATAGAATAAGAAACTCATGGCTGTCGATTCAAGGCTTGAAAAAATCCTTATATGGGATAAATTGTCTCATGAGTAAAGCTCGTCGGGTTAGTCTCGGATCCGACATGCTCTAGTTGTCTGAGAAATGCGTAGGGTGCACTAGTTACCGAATACAAAAGTCGAAAATGTATCACCTATCTTGGAGGCGTCTATTCAATTTTGATTAGATAATTTCATTGAAAGTAGCAACATACGGTTCGATCGAGTCCGAGTTCCAAAATTTTGAACCTGCCGCGCTCTACCCATGGGATTGAAAAAGCCAACTGATCTCATGGAACGAATTTTTCATCCCATCCCATCCCATTTGGAATCTTAATTTGAATTATTATAGTTCCCATTAGCAGCGTAGAACAGGAGCTTTTTCTATATTGGTTAATTTTTAATGAATGTTTTGCGTGGGCGATATAAAAAAATATGTTTGTTCGTTTTGAAAGAATAACCTTAGATGTAATCTAAAATGGCATGAAATTTTCATGTGTTTTCTTTTTATTTCATTAGATCTTGCAATGATGAATTATCCTGATATTGAGAAAAACGAGAATTGTTCATTATCAAATGATGATCAACCATTAAGAAACCGTTTAATAACATTTACTACAGATCATTCGTTTTGGTTTCGTATTTTCTTTTTAATCATCGTTATTATTATTATTTATTTATTTATAACTGTTTATTTATATACATATTTATTTGTTCAAAAAGTTCTTGATTCACATATTGATAAGCCGTCATCTTAAACTAATAGTGATGTAATCAATAATTAAAAATGCTTTTCAAAAATAGATTTTCTATTTCATTTGTATATATTCTTGGTTATACAGCATAAAATATTATCCAATGTTGTAATTATAGTTTGATAATCAATTTCAAAACCTCAGCACCAAGTTATTCTTTACAAACAACATTAATGAGTGTTCTATGGAGTTTCTTTACCATATCAATAAAATCAATGCTTTGGCCTATGACACAATTCGATTCAATTATTTATCTTGAATAGTAATATGTCATTGTTTTGTACTAACTTTCTCATTTATATGAACTAGTTATTAGATCAAATTAAACATGATTTGAATTTGTTGTGATAATAGATGTGGTAGAGATTTTTTTAAATAAAATACTAATGTATGTGTTTTTCATTTATCGATACTTCATTTTAATAAATTTGTTAGTATAAACAATTTTTAATAAAAAAAAAAAATGAATAAAGAAGAATTGTGTTTTCTTTTATTTTTGTTATTTAAAATTATCCAGCAGATATAGTTTAAATATCGATCTTTAAAGATATAAATAAGGAAAACTTTAATTGATAATTTATAAAAGATTAATAATAATAAAGTCAAAGAAAATTTTTCGATTCTATAAAAATGGGTTATCTATGAGAAATAGACTAAGATGCTAGAATTTGTTGTTTATTCTTTTTTTAAAATAGAACATTGTTTTTGAAAGTTCAATTAAAATATTTATCAATTGAGATACGAATGAATTCTTTTTTATTGAGATTAGATAGTAACGTTTAAGCGATTTCCATTTAGAACAAGAATTTGATAAGGGAGTAATCGGTAGAATAATTTCAAATTTATATTAGGTTAAAAGAGAATATTCAGTTTGAAAATAATTCGAAACCATATGCGCATGCATACTTAGCCAACGTATTATGTAAGTTTGATCTAGTAGCTACATTTCATTATGGAGATATGATTGCATTACTGGAACTCACTATTTGTGAAAAAGTCAAAATTTTGGTCAGAAAGATATAGATCTTCACTTTACTCGTATTTCTAAAATACTTCGACAAATGTCAGAAAATATTCAAACTAGAATAAAAATGTAGAGCATTCGACGCTCTATTCAACTGCATATGATGCAAATTTTTTAATATCATGAAACCTAAAAAAATCTGTGACTCTTTTGAGAATCATACTAAACAAAATTTTTCTTATTTTTGTATCAATTTCATACAAATATATTTTCACTATAATTTTTCTTTAATAAGACATATGAAACTGAAAGTTTTATGATGAATGTATCTCGCTCACTTCTACTATCAATCTAAATTTCATTGAAAATTCAATTCTCAACAAAAATACCGAATATATTTTTCGGAGAAAATTTTTGTGCAGGCATAAACGTTATGAAATTAAGACCTATTGATTTGTCGAACTGTCAATTCCTTTCTTTTGTTACACATAAAAGCCGATTTGTATGAGCGTATGCTCACCAAGCTCAATGCTAAAAGCTAAGTATTGTACAACAAATGAGAGATTTTTTTTTGCTCTACATATTCACAAACGTAGCATGGTTCTGAGTGTTTTGTTCTGTAGAAAAAAAAATTGCAAACTAACACCTGATGGTATTTTTGAGTGCCTTGTGAAAAATTATCTTATCACAGATCGGGCTCGTACTACAAAATGCTGATTCTGGTACCGTCGGATGCACAATTAAATAATGAAAAAAAAATAGTACATTCGTTCATTTGAACAGTTGAAGCTTTCATGCTACTTTAAATTAATCGAAAACAATAGCTTAGATTTGTCCGAAACCAGGTTTTTTTGGGTATTTCGACATTTTGTATGTTGAAGTTTTTTTCCCAAATATTTTTTTCTAACACTTTCAAAGTCACACCAAAATATGCAGAATTTTGTGTATAATATACTCGAATATTTTTAATTTTAATCGATTCGTTTTAAAAGTTCTCTATAGGTTTTTCCCTTTTTTTTGATTTTTGTACTTGTGAGATGAAGTAGATTTTAATCTCATCAATTTTGCTGTGTCACAAAAAATCTATTTGAAAAACAAAGTCGACAGTTTTTGTAGAAGACTAAATTCCACATTTACTAGCTGAAAACCAAAATTTGAAATAATTATTAAATATTTCAAAGATAGAAAATAAAATTGAGACATTTACTATGGAACATCCATTATTTTTCTGTCTCATGAAACAATCTTACAATTTTTCAAAAGAATCTTTAAATCAATTTTATAGTGAGGAAAATTGTTCGCGTAAAATTTGCCGTTTCAGGAAATTTTTTAATTTTGTGGCAGACTCTGCATCTATGATTGTAAGTTCCCGATAATAAGTATGAGATTGGAAACATGAAGTTCTAACCATTTTTACTAGAATGATTTAAATTACTCCAACCGGGGCAATTCGGATTACTTTGATAGAGTGTTCAGCATTTTTGTAAAACTCACTCAAAACATTGGTTGTTTTGAAAGATTTATAGATGATTCGATAGAGAACACTTGGGACTATTTGTGGATAAAAAAAATCTTGTTTTTCGATACCAAAGGATTGAAAAATAATCAAAATACGCTCAGCTCTTCAATCATTCATACAAGGTAATTATTTGAAAAATAAGTTTAATTTTGGAAAATTCATTGCTACAGAGCAAAAGTGGAGGCTACAACATCGATTTGTATATCTTCCATATACAGGTCAGTTTGTTTCTCAATTGGTTCGAAGATCTTGTTGTGCGGTTAGCAGTATGTATATGAGTGACAGTGAAAAATCGAAAGAGAGAGAGAAGTAAACAAACAGATTTCCATCTCATCTATCCTTAGCATTTAGGCACATATGAGTTATCTTTTATTTTAATAGTGTGCCATCTTTGCTTGCTTCTTTCATCATATACCTTCTACGTTATTCGACTTGTCCATACGTAACGCTGTTACGTTTTTGACATACATTTTTTTGCAATTATCTCGAAAGATTTGAGAACTAGAAAGTTCGTTCAAATCCCATTCCATACAGCCTATCACACTCTATTTATGCTATAAGGATGACTTTTCTGACTGAAGTATTGGACTGCTCGAAAGGTTTTATCATCGTGTAACGCTGTTACATAAACAAGATCCTTTGTCTCCAGTACAGCTAACAAAACTCTAGTTTCTTGCAAAAGTATTTCTCCAAATGAAACGATTGTATAGTCACTTTTGTAGAGCATCGAACCAGCTTTTAAGCGGTAAAAAAAAAGATTTTCTCTAAACAATTTATACTCAGATAAACAATGCAACAAACAAACATAACGCTGTTACACAGTTTTTTGTGGACCAATTGTGATGCACTTAACATGTTCAAAAATACTTGATTTTCATAAATGTTGGTCTTTTTTGTATATATAATTGTTCTATGCAAGGATCAAGTTGCTTCATCAAAACGGGAGCTCATTAACAATACAGTCAGTTGGAAACTGTACAGCAATATACATGTTGTTCTTAGCGACGAAAGTCAAAAATAAATTGATCATTTCGTAGAGAATTAAGTTCTGCATCGAATGAAATGTCAGTTAGCATTTTTTGACAAAAACTTCCTGACTAGGAAATAAAAAATATGATTTTTGAAAACTTTAAAAGTCTGTTTTCAATGACAAAATCCAATTCTTTTTGTAGAACAAATGTCAAATCTGTAATTAGTGTGAAAAAGTGTACCTAATAATACATTCAGATCTGTTCAACTCGAAAAAATTTTTCAAAGGCATGATCAGCGAAGTGTCACATTACGGGGACAAGGCGTATTACCTTCTTGTGATCGATATGAATTTAATTTCCGCAGAGAGCCATCAGATCAGTGTGACTTTCTCTCTCTCGCACTTTTCTGAGATAATCAGTAAGAAATTCTCTTATTTATTTGAACAGTATTAAAATATCTCACGATTGAATAAATGTGATAGATACATAATTTTTTGACTAAACGGTTCTTTTTGTATCATTAACAGTCACATAAAAAAAGAAAAAAAAGGAGAAAAGGACTACATGAATGCATAAAGCGGTTAAGGTTTTATATGCGTAGGATGATATCACTATGAAAATATACGCATGATTTTTCTCTACATTGGTGACGATATGCATCATTGCCTACAAGAAAAAAAATCACATTTTGAATGCAAAAAATGAATCTATCTCTCTCGTCATTCATGAAAAGAAAATACTATTTTTTGCAAATTTATCTTTGCTAGGCGGCCCACAAGTATATTTCTCTTTACTAGGCAGACAACGAGTATATAAAGCCAAAGCACAACTGTCCGATCATACCATTCGATTAATTGCTCACATTTATCTACTACTTTCTTCTTAAGTACCAAAAAACAACAAGTGACTACGAAGCAATTCAGTTAAATAGGTTGCTTGATGGTTGTTTCGATGTTAATGGAAACAATCTACATGATACAAGCAGATCCAGTTGAAAATACATATGATGGCCGTTGGTATTATATTTCTGAAAAATTAAAAGAAGAGTAGAGCAGTGTATCGTTTTAATCATACAGAAACTGCATGAACTGCTTTACTGTCTTTGTAGGATATATGGCATAAAAGCAACTTCCTACCTTTAAATGAGATGGTACCATTAACCATCATCAAAATGAACGAACATTTTATTTTAGTAAGCGTTTTCATCTCATCTGCTCAACTAGCTAATTGGCTTCTTTTATATTCTAAACCTATTTGCTCTTTCCTTTGCTATACTTGGTAATTTTTTCTCTTGATTTTTTCTGGATTTTTCATACTTGTTGATTTTAATAAAACACACATGCAACATATTTCCTTTGGCTTCTTGAATACAATAACAATATCTAGAATAATTATGAGCAACTTTCCATTGCCTTTCTTTGCTCAATATCATATATTCAGTCAATTATTATTTCATTGAGAGTGAGGGTATCAGTTTTTGGAATATTTCTACAATACAACAAGAAGAGCTTTGAATTGTCACGAACGAGTTCAATCATTTGAGGATAAGAGTCTCATTAGGAACCTGTGTATATTATATTGATGTTTGCTTCAATTCAAGCATAATGAGTCCCTCTATGTTTCAAACACAGCTATAATGCATGGGCACAATCTTGTTCTATTGTCTGAAAATCGAGCATGGGCTCATTTCAACGTGATATAAATTGAATACTTCATAGATATCATCAAACAAAATCTTAATTCAAGATTGAAGCAAGCTTTTCACTGAAAACAACAAAACGTCATAATAAAATTGACTTCCTGAAATTTTCTTCAATCATCTTCAAAATTGAACATTTTCTGTAAAAGTCCATTCTACAGAGTTCAACAAGAAACATTGACTTCATATCATTTTACAAGCAAAAGAATTAAAAAGTTTCGATTGTTCGTTGTTCGCGCTGGTAGCTTTTGGAACTACATCTATTAAATAAATAATAAGAAAAATAATGGTTTTTTCTTTTATTTAATGTGCTGCATTCTACTTCTATTCTACCGAAGTTTGAAGAATTTGAGGATGCGGGAGATTGTATGGATGTTTTTGAGTCCAGCAACCCATTACGGATTTCGAGAGTTCATTGGAAATTCGATTTTGCAGCAAATTCAGAACAAAAGAAACGTTTGCAAAAAATTCATCGAAGACATAAGAGATCGAAACGGTACAGCAATAAGCAGTACAGAGGTATGACGCACAGTGAACAGAAAAACAAGGTCAGGAGCAATCTCTTCAACTACCATATCTAAAAACTTAGTATTTTGTGTAGTTATGCTTCACACTTGATGCTGATTATCTGTGTCTATCTAGCCTCTTTTAATCGTAAGATTTCTGAAAAACAGACTTTTTACTGAATTTTTCAACAAAATCTCGGAGCCCCCTCTCAGGTCACGTTGAAAGTTGACTTTTGAGTTTTGATTAGTGCTATAATTAGTGCCTACAAGATCCGTAGAAAAAGATAGTTGATAAACACAGTTGATTTGAGTACTACATTAGTATCTCAATGATAGTATCATAAATAAGTGTTTTCTTGTTGTGCTATTTTTATTCTTTTCGATTCTGTCTTTGTGTAAGAATAACGCCGTTTTCCTCCAAGAACATTAAAGTACATTCTACATTTCTCTCATTCTTTTCGGTGTTCTCACTCTTACTCTTCATATGATTTAGTTCATTCTAGTGCATTGTATGCATATATATATGTAGCTGCCGATGTCCACATAAAGAACAACAATTACTTGAAATCATCTAATAACAAATACTACTCTAACATGCTTAATTTTTGTTGCTATTGTTGTAAATGCTGGAAGAACAAAATAAATACTTGTCTAATGAAACACCGATTCCTTTGCGTGGATTCGATAGAAATTCAATTTGCCCGGAAATCCCGATAGACATTTGTTTTTATGCTATACATGTAAGAGGTCTGTTCGACAAGATTATGAAATAGAAATTGATTAACCATGATCTTCTAATTCAGATGATGATCAGTCAAATATTGCTTTTGATGAATATTTTACATCATTTCATTATCGAACATGTTGTCGTATATGTCATGTAGTGTTGACGACTCAAGTGATCGAACGGACCACTAATGCATGGATTGATCTACCTGTTGATCATGATCTTTATCTTCTTTGCACAAATTTGTGCACTAAACACGTTATTCGAGATTGTTTGTCTTCTGATGTTTTTGTCAATTGTAGTTAGTTAGAACCGTTGATGTTTAATATAACATCTGGAAAGGATTTGATCAATGTTTTAGTTTTATAGTTGCGTTTAGTGAGTACAATCAGTGCAACAACAACACTTCTACTCGTAGTTTGAATTCATAAGACGTCTCTGTTAGTAGTAGTTTAAAATCGATTTATTCAAAAATATTTGAAGTTGCTTAAAAAATTGTGAGATCTAGTTTATCAGTATTCTTGGGAGTTCTTATTTATTTTGAGTATTTTGCATCTCCATCTTACTCTATCTATGAATACTATGAATATAGTGCTTCTCTTTGACTTATTATTTTTTCCTAGAAAGCCAATCTATTCTAATGATACTTGTTTTCCTTAATTATATACTTTTATTTTTTTTCCTAGCTTTTTCGTCATTATAGTGATCAAAATTGTCTTTTCAACACATATATATATAATTGAGATCTTTCATATAAAAATTATTCTCTATCTCTTTATCGTGGTATTGTTAAATATTACTTGTGCAATTCTTGTACGGCTATTTATTTGCATTATATTAAGAAATAACAGCTCTTTAGTCGAATTTCTCTTGTATTTTTTCATCTGCAAGCAACAAAGGTATGCTTAAATGCATAGAGTCATAGTTTTTCTTAAAAAATCTATTGGTATGACATAGTAAAACTATATGGGCATAATAAAAGAGACAACCAGATTTGAATAATAAAAACTAAAAATGGGGTCAACATGTATTTAATATTCGACTATGCAACTATTCATGTTATTATACGGAAAAGTTCGTCCACGATTTGATCTTGAACATCCTCGTATAATGAAGAATGAAGTTAAACTGTATACTGGCTGATGTCGAAGTGAACTTTCGGTAATGCATGAATCGATTTCAGAAACGATGAAAGATGGTAGAAATCACTCGACTGAACTCGCTTTAAATATATTTTGGATGAAGTTGCTTACTAATCAAACTTATGATCAGATTGGTATGCTAATGAACTAGAAATTTCCAATCGATGATTATAGAAAAAGAATTGCTGAAACATGTTCATCTGTACAAGACAACTTTTTAGCTCATTTTGTCCTGAATTTTCTCCGAGTGAATCAACTGAATCGTAATCAAGCACGATTCCATCAGCCAATCAACTCGAAATCATTGTTTGATGATAATCAGGACAAAAAAGACGTCATCTAGTAACAATGTTATCTATTGTACTTTTCGAAGGATATGTAGTTGACACGATCAGATCCTTTGCAGGAATTGTAAATGATGCTTCAATCACCGAAAGTATTCTCCAATACAATGACTCTCTACAACAATGGACAGAATGAGGAGACATCTTTCTTGCCGACAGAGGCTTTCTGGATTGTATAGTATTGCTTGAAGAAGCAAGATTTGAAGTTCGAATACCTGCATTTTCACCTGCTGAACAAAGGCTGTTATCAACAACAGATTCCAATGCTTCTCGTCTAATCACTAAAAACAGGTGGATAGTTGGAGCATATCATACAAGAGTCAAAAAATGAGCACTTCTGTCCGAGTGTATTCATAACTTCTTCCTACCAAATATTGAACCTTATGCGTGCATTATCACGGCAGTAATTAATTGCTTTTTCCATCCGATCTTTCCATCTATTGAGCCCGATAAGCACCAAGCGTTATCACAATCTATGTTTGAGCTATCAGCTTAAAAGGACGAGTCGGCAGATCTCATCAATAATGATGATCTCAGTGCTCAAGCTCGATGGACGAAGGTACACGTAGCTACCATCAAATTTCTACAATTACAGAAGAATGACCTCATCATGCTTTTTCTTTGGTTCATATCAGCTGAAGCAATCGCGCATATATGAGATACAACATTTTGGATAAAATGACGACTTTTATTTGCACATACATCCTAGTCATCCGAACATTATTCGCTGTCATATTCATAGTCAACATCATTCTGGTGAAGAATACTATTTTTGGATAAAATATAATCCGAAAAATTACACTGATGATAACGATCTATTCAATATTATTTAAGCAGTGTATTGCCAATGCAAGGCAGGTGCTCAAATTGTCGAATTTTATGTACGTACTACTTAGGTAGTGTGGTATCTATCATTTGCCCTTCATCATGATCTCATTATTCTTGCTTGTCGTAATTACTTGTGAACATTTTTACTGCTGCTACTATAGCAACACACACTGTAAGAGCACAATCAAGGTCAATAATATTATAATGTTGTCGATTTTTGAGTATTATTTTCTCTATCCTTTAATAAATATAGACTTTGACACGTATCACATATATATTTGCAAAATTACGCCAAAAATATCAATATAGTTTCGCACAGTCTAGCAGTAATTACAATGTGAAACGCTTAATTTGGTTTGAGACACAAATTGTATCTAAAGTAGTAGACAATAGAATAGTTGCTCTATAATTAGATTCTAATCTATGGAACGACTGTTGAAAATATAGTCATTCTTAAGAGAAATGAATGATAAAGTATTTTCTAAGAGTTTCAAGTCCGAATTTATTGTTAGAATAGTTGAATATATTGGTCTACCTATTAACGGTGATAAAGACTTCAAATCTAGTCTCAATTCGATAAATACCGATTCCAAATGAGAAAATGTTTTTCATTTTTCAAAACGAAGAATGAATAATTAACAGTACCCTTTTGACCTTGACATGAATATATTTCTCTTCGAACAAAATCATCCCTCTTCCAATTTGTAGTGATAGCAGTCTAGATTAAGATATAGTTTTTATGAAAGTTTGATCTTGCGGCTACGTTTCGTTGTGAAGATATGATTACACTACTGGAATTCACTATTTGTGAAAAAGTCAAAATTTTGGTCAGAAAGATATAGATCTTCACTTTGCGCGTATTTCTAAAATACTTCGACAAATGTCAGAAAATATTCAAACTAGAATAAAAATGTAGAGCATTCAACGCTCTATCCAACTGCATATGATGCAATTGTTTTCATATTATGAAACCTAAAAAAATCTGTCACTCTTTTGACAATCATATAAAATAAAATTTTTCTTATTTTTGTATCAATTTCATAAAAATGTATTTTCATTATAATTTTTCTTTAATAAGGCATATGAAACTGAAAGTTTTATGATAAATCTATCTCGCTCACTTCTACTATCAATCCAAATTTGATTGAATTTGGACAACTTTTTCAAAAACAACAATGTCCTTTTGAAAAATTTTTAAAAATTAATACTAGAATATTTGTTTTAAAAAAATCCAATACCCATAATCATTCAGCTAAGAAAAGTATTTTATGCCTCATTAATTTTTTGATGAATGTCACTATCAGTTATATTTAATTTTTTCTTCATCGATGCAGTTTGGGCTTTTTTTTCATGTAACCATTGCTCATATGCTTGTTGATTATTTTGCTTTTTCATTAATCGATATTCTTCATCTTTTTGTTTTTTTTGCTTAGTGTTCTCTAATTCTTTTTGAACACTAGTTTCTTCTTTGTGCTTGACCTCCAACCATTTATTAAACGCAGCGGATGCTTCATCAGGTGATCGATGTTTTGGTTTTTTTGGTTGATTTATTGTTGATATTTCTTTAGAATATATTGAAGATGTTGTTGAAAGATATGTTTTAAGACTAACCATGACTGAATCTTCCAAATTTAAAGGAGTTATTTCTATAAATATTTCACCTCGACCTAATCTTGTATCAATTTCATTTTCTATTTTTTTTAAATCAGTTAATATTGAAATATCATTTTGTGTACTATTACGTGTGGTGATTTCTTTTTGTGGTATTAATCGTTTACGAAGATTATTTAATAATGAATGTTGTCTTGCTAATTGTCGCATAAATTCTCGTTCATGTCTTTCAATGAGTTGTTCAATTTGTTGTCTTTTTCTATTAAATAGTTGTTCAATAGTTGTATGAGCATCTATACGCCAACGATCAAGTTCAAAAAATGGATCTCTTTCATTTGGTCTCCAAACAGTTAAATGTTGAAGTCGTTTTGTAATTTCTCGTAGTTTATTTGCTATTGTTGTCATCGATTGTTTCGATTTTTTTTTCTATTAAATGAAACAGCGTGTATCGCATAAGTATGAAAGAAAAGTTAAAAAAGCAAGGCATCCATTTAAATGAAGAATATTGTATTTTTTTTGCTTTTCTTGTTTTGACAACGTTTACTTAAAATATTGATTCAATGAATGAAAAGAAAAAAAACTTGTTTTTATTTGTTGTATAAACACCTAGAAGAACATAATTTTAAATGATACAATCAAAAGCATATGCTCAAAAGACTTTTTTGATTTTTGTTCACTTTTCTTATAGAGAAAAAAAATCTGTAAAAAAAAGACAAACTAAGCTACATCGAAAAATACAGAGTATTAAAAAACTTTTTTCTCTTTAAAATTAAACATTGGATGTTCCAGACTTTGTTCCTATAAATAAACGTGTATTAAATCGATGTTGTGAAGCTTGAAGTATATGAACTTTACTATTAACATTCAAGAAAAATAACAATAAAAATTAGTTGAATACCATCAAGAACAAAAAACTAAATATAAAATAATTTAGATTTTCTAGTATCTTTACACTAAAAAATTCGAAAATTATTATCAGAAAGAAATGTTTCTTCTTTTGTTTTCATTTTCAAATACTTCTAAATTTGCTTCTATAAAATTTTCATAAACACTTTCATATATGTTAATATATACAGAATCCAAAAATGATGTAAGGCCAATCGAACAAAAACGAAGACTCATTACAAGTGATTGAGCTGCTTGTGATGAAGCCAAATAAGCAAATTCAAGACTTGATGCTGAAACAAATACGTCAGATAGACCTATATTAATATACTCTAGAAATTGATAAAATATCGACATATCAGTAGCATAAGAAGTCGTATGGCCTATGATATAAAATGAAATCATTGATAACGAAACAAGCAAATGAATCTGCAATTATTGGCTAAATATCAATAGTCTGTTGAACAAATGAATTGTATCTTTTTTGACGAAATATCTCGACTATACCAGTTACATACATCGAAAGTGTAGCTGAGATCATTCCAATAACCATACGTATTTTGATTGAAAATGATCGATTGTTAATATGAAGACGTTTATATATACATGTGTTTAGAATAAAAATGACAACTATAAGAATAAATAGTACTTTTTTATCAATGGTAAAGAGATTTAAAATAATTTCTCTATGAAAATGATGTTTAAGATATAAAAAGAACTTACTAACTGTCTATATCTTTGGAATATATTCACTATATCAAATTACTGGATAATTTGATAATGCATACGAATAATTATTATTTGATCAGCAAGAGAAAGCTAAACTATAAGTATATGATTAATATTTGATTACAATAGTAATATTTTCATATGAACACCTTGTACAATAAACATTGTATCACTCTAAATAAATAAATATAGATTGAAATCGATAGATTCTCAAGATAGTCTATTTTTCAATTGAATTTAGCCAAAAAAACAAGATTTCTACGTACAAATATATAAGCTCATAGGGTATTAAAAGTAGGAACATTACAATAATACGTCAAAGTGATTTAATATCATCAACAATATGATCTTGAAATTGGCCATTATTAGTGCCTTTAGCATAATTAAAAAATAATATTGGCTGCTCATATTATCTTGATCATTTGAAAAATTTTTGATTCATTAGAAGATCTACGTTCATTAAACATTTTACATACATAGTATTGATGTTTATGCCATGTTTGAAATGGATTAATTAAAACAGGAAAAAGAATTAGTTATTACAGAATCATGTGGTTTTATATGAATATCATATCTATATTCAATAAAAAAAACTATCACAGTTATAGTTAAAATTAAATAACCTATAACATAGGATTTATTCTGTTGTATATAAGCAATTATACCAAATGCAAGAAGACAATCTATATTCACAGAAACATAATATTTATAAAAAATATTGTGTTATAGATTTTTGTTCTCAAATTTGTTCAGCTCCAAATATAGCCATATTTGTTTGAACTGCTCCTACACCAATTGTACTAAATAAAAAAGCAAAGAGTAAATCCAGAGATGTTCCAAGGTCGTCGGGATTAGCGGGAGGAAGGGAGACTGATGGGAAATTTTTTTGCTAAATTTGATCGGATTCGGAGCGATCGAATAGGTTTTTTGAGAATTGGTGGGAAAAAAACGAATGAAACGCTCGCTAAGAAAAACCGAAAGTCTCTCAAGATTGCGGAACTCCAGACTTCCCACTCAGGACACTCCTGACTAAATCAATAACAATGTCTTAGATGCAAATCATAAGTTCAACTTACGTGACAACAAGTACGACAGTAATTTAAGCGCTACATTTTTCTCTAGAATATGGCATTGATTTATGCGTATGAATGGATGGTCCATTACATAATGTTTCATACATCTCAGCTATAGAAAAAAATGGAATAAAGAAATAGCCAATAATGTATAAAATAAAACCTATATATTATGTTTAAAAACAAGGGATTTGAATGCAGTAAAAAACTCTTGGTTTGCCTTTTTTTTTACCAATTAGAATTATTTTTGCACGACCTAATTTCGCATTACTTATCCAAGAAAAAATAAGTGTTGATATATAATTTGTACGTTTTTATAGAGATACAATATTAATAGGGTTAAGTATTATTAATCGATTAATTTTATCGTAAAAGATTAATGAAGCAATTATACTATGAAGTGATGTGCAACAAATAGAATTCGATGTAAAGAAAAGAATAAGATTACCAATTAATGAGAAAAAATACTAATGCTTCAAAAGCAACAGCTATGAGAATTAATCAAACAGCAAATGTTCTTTGAATCGATGTTCAATTATCCATTTTACGTAGAAAGCCTGATATATGAAAAACTAGTGGAGATAAATCATCTGTACTGGCATCAATCATCTTAATATAAGACAATTTATGATAAATTCTTACAAATTATAAACAAAAGTCCATACATTCTTAGTTTATTATTTCTAGAGTTGAAGATAGAGAAATTCAATGACAATGATTATTATAGCAGCTAAATGTAGACAGTTACTAATTTTATTAATAGATAAGATGAGGAAAAAAAACATGTACTTGAATTACTTTAAGAATAGAAAAATATTTTGACAAAGATTCATAGAACATTTACGTGAGAATCTAATTGGAGGGTTTTTATAAAGTTTTTTGGGAAAATTAAAATAATAAATGTTTATAGAAGTGTTGAACTTAAAATTGATTATTCTCTTTGATGTACTAATAAAATTTGTTCCATTCTATTATCCAACATTGATATAATTTCTTTAAAAGGTATTTATTGATTTAATATGACTCTTATTTATACATTTACGAAGGAACTATCCCAGCTATAATGCGCCGTTTGAAGTCATATAGGATTCATAGAGCGGTCTCGATAAGGCTAGAAAATTTCTAGAAGAGTTCGTGTTCATGAGTCTCTGAAGCCGAGCTGTGACCGTTCTACTGAACTTTTGACCGATTTTTAGATATTTGCTGAAAAATCAAACAATGGAATTTCGACCTGCAATTTTACTCACAAGATAGATCTAATAATCCTTAGAACATCCTCAAAGTTTCAATCGAAAAGAATGTTCATTTGTCGAAATATTGAATTTTCAGCAAATGGTCGCTTGTTACAAAAATTGAATTTACTTGGAAATTCAATATCTCGACAACAAGATATTCTTTTCGGCTGTAACTTTCAGAATATTCTAAGTGTCATTAGATCAATCTGTGGGGAAAATTTACAGGTCAAAAATTCAATAAGACGATCATAACTAGGCTCTAGAGATTGATAGGCACGAATCCTTTTAAACTGTTTTCATGCCTCAATTTGAATTCAAATAGTAAGTTATAGTTCGAGTAATTTCCTCGTTAGTATATATAAGATATCGTCTATTCCTAAAACACTTCTTAGTAACATTTCTTCAAATGCCGAACGTCGAAGTTGTCAGATTAATTTGAATATCAACTAAATATCAAATGAAAAACGATTCTTTTCTATTTTGAATGATTTTATTCATAATTTAATAGTTTTTGATGAAGTTTCAAAGTATTCTTCTCATTCTACTGAATCATAAATATGAAAAGATCATTAAAATATAATTGTTAATTTACTATTTATGTAGACTATTAAAATACGTAAAACAACAAAAATATAAATAAAGCATTTATTTTGACCTTGACTCTTTTGTAATTACAATATATTACGTTCTTGTTATTTTTATTTTAGTCTGTATTCATCATTTTCCATATGATTGCTTTTTACTACAATTTATCATCATAAAATATGTATTGATAATATACAACAAGACACATAATAATGATTGTCAATCGTCATGAAAAAAAAAAATATTTTTTATGCTCAATTTTTTTGTCATCAATCATTATCTCATCATTATGATCAAGTGCATGTAATAAAAATTCTTACACAAAAGAAGATTCATTTTATTCCTGTACGACATATCCGTAGTATTATGTATTTTTTTAAAATCTTTGATGATTATTCATATTCAAAAAATTGAGAAGAATTTAATCGATATAATTTAGAAATTGAGGAAAATATTCGAGATTTAAATCTTTCATCATCTAAATAAAAATTTGTTTCTTATATAATTAATGTGATCCATATTTTTCATTACTAATTAAGAAAATCAAATTTCTTAAGCTTTTTTTTTTATTAGGTCGAGATCTGGCACGCATCTCATATAATTACCCTTGACGATAGTTATCTTTATAGTCTATAATCAAAATCACGGAAGGCTCCTCCTCATCTTTTCATTTCTTTTTCATCATGTATCTATATAGTTTTAATCCAAATGAAATTCTCGGTGATTCGACTTTAGTTATTTATTATGGATAAGATATTTTAAAATATCGTTTTAGTCTATTTTATTTTTCCTCGCATGCAAAAAGCAAAAATTCCCATTAGACTTTCTTATAAATGATTACCGATAGAATCGTTGTTACAATCACAAAAGAATAAAAATAAGAACAAATAATTACTTACATTTAGTATTCGTATGCAATTGAAATAATAACAAATGAGATATTGTTTCTATTCAATGTGTTTTGTTATTTGATTAATTTTATTCAAAACTAACCGATAATTTTTTTAAATATTTAGTTCGTTTGTTATTAAAACAGACGAAAACCTATTTGATTTATTCATTCATTTGCAATTGATTGCTTTCATTTTTTATGCGGTTTTGTGCTTCTATGCTGATAAATATTATTATTATTATTGTGGAATCCTTGACTATGAGATGAAAGATTACACTTGGCGTCTATATTTTCAACAGCCATTGGTTTATCTGCATAGACATATGAGAGAGTTTCTCTTAAGTTCTTTATCAATTATCACGTAGTATTATCAACAAATGCAATCCTAATAAGGACAGCCGACTTTTAGAAAGGCTTTGCTTTGTAACTGTTCTTTGTTTGGCATATATCGAGATATGCATAGAAAAAAGAACATTGAAAGATTTTTTTATTGTTTGTCCTTCCATGGAAGCATCCATATCCAAATGTATGTTATATTGATTTTAGCAGATAATTTATAAGTTTTTTTATCTTGATTAGAAACAATTGTATATTCCAATAGTTTTTGTTAATCTCACTACTTTCAACATATAATGCAAACATCATATCATATACAATTAACTATCGAGGAGCATCCTTTTTATTAAAAAACATTAATCAAATTTTGATTTTTTTATTATATATAGTAAAAGATTCATTATGCGTCACCCGTTATAAAAAAAAACCGAACAAAGTCAAATAATATTAGATATATATATATTTATAGTTTTGATGTATGAGTGTCGATAAAGATAACGGGTGACGCAGGAAAAAAAAATATATGTATACAAAAAAAAAAGAAACACACTCACACAAATAACAACAAGAACAAAAAAAACACATACACGTGTAAGACACAAAAAAAAGAGAAAGGTTCAAATTCTAAATCATTGGGCTCGATGGAGACAGTAAATCAAATGAAAGTCCATTTTGTTGTTGACATGTTGATAATGGTGCATCAAATAGATGATGATGATCATTACCAAATTGATTAAGAAATTGTGTTAAATCAGAATTATTATCATCATATAAATCATTAACTATTGTTGGAGATGCTATCATTGGTAACCAATCCATGTGTGTATTAGGAGATGATGATACATAAGAATTTGTAGGATTTGATAGAGAATCATCTGGATGTAATGGTAATGTTGAAGTTGTATCTAAAAATAAAAATAAATCTTTTTTTTAATCATATTTTCTTAATCTATATTTTACCAGAAAAATCATCCAATAGACTTAAAATAGCATCATCATCGACTAATTTTGTTTCATTATTTGCCTAAGAGAAAAAAGAAAACGATTGATTTGTTGTTTTATTTGCTACTATTATTATTTACCACATGGCATGTATCATAATAATTACTATCCATAAATGTTGGAAAAGTTGGAGCTGACAGTGAATGATGTATTGACCATGGATGATTATCTGACGTTTGTGGTTGAGTTTGATTTGCAAGAAATTGTGCAACAGATTCAGGTGTTAAAGGAACAATTGAATGTTGTTGTTGTTGTTGTTGTTCATCATGAATTTTTTGTTTTAATCTTTCTTGTTGATGTAAAAGCACACCTAAAAATGAGAAGAATTTAATTAATTTATCGAAAAGAAATTTTTAGCTTCTTTTTTTTTTTGTTACGTTTTTGTAATTCAACGGATACAATTGGATTACATTTTGGTGGAATCTGAAAATAGAATTCATATAGTTTTTTGATAAAAATTTATAAAAAGAAAAAAAATTATTTACAGTTGTTGCATTGTCAACATGTTGAATAAGATGTGATGCTTGAAGTGAAAAAGAATCAAGTTGTTTTAATTTTTGTAATTGATTTTCTAATTCAATAATTTTTTGTTGTTGTTGTTGATAAAGTTCTTGATCACTTAATGAAGGTGTTGGTACTATAGAAAAAAAACAAAGCAAACAAATTAATTCGAAAAATTTATTTTGTTTTTTTTTTATTTTTATGAAATGAATTTTTTTGCAAAAACAAAACAAAAACAATCTTATTTTGAGTTAATTTTTTTTTTTGTTTAGTCAAGACATTCAAGAATAAAGTCTCTTAAAAACGAAAGCGGAATTCTCAAGAGGCGATTACCTGTTTTCTTCGTGGTCGTACGTGGTGGAAGAAATTAAAAAATATAGGTTCCCACTGGAATGTAAAAAAACACTTATTGCAACAAGTTTTTTATTCTCCAGAGTGTTTATAACACTTATCTGATTAGAAAAGCATGTGTTATTCTTCATATAAATTGGAAAAAGATTCTATAAAAAAAACTTGCAAAAAAAAAAAAAGAAACCTTTTTCATATTGTTTTTGATTAATGTTCGAATTTGTTTTATCCCAAGAGATAACAAAAAAAAAAAGAAACATATTGTTTTCTTCTGTAAAAATTTCATTATAGAATTTTTTTTAAACATTATTAAAATAAATGATAAATTTGCTTGATTTTCTTATATAAAAAAAAATTGCACTCAAATTTAAACTTTATTTACTTAAGAATGTAACCGATGATGTTGATGGATTTTTTATTTGAGTTGAAGATGATTCAGTAGTTATTATTTGTGATGGAATAATTGTTGTATCTAAATTGATGAAATTTATCGTTGTTTTTGTTTTTATTTTTATTTTCTTACCTGACATGTTGACCTTAGCATTTCTTAATTTTTCAATTAATTTCATTTTTGTACCTGTTGTACTTAAATTTAATTTTCTACATTCATTTTTTAAATCAACTAATTTCATTTTTTCAAATGTTGGAATTTCATCAGATATTGGTGTTAATAAATTAACATTGTCATCAATAGGTTGTTGAAGTAAATTACCTATTGGATTATCATCATTATTAGTATCATTACTACCATTATTATTATTATTATTATTATCAATTTTATCATCATTTTCATTTGTATTATCATGAAGTAATTCAAGAAATAATTGTTGTTGTCTTAATTGTATTCTATAATGATTTTCATTAAGTTGATTAGATTGTTCTAATGGTACAAGTGGTAAAATTGTTGCTTGTACTGGTTGTACAATAAGTGATGGTGTTGGTTGTAATGGTACTTTAGTTATTTCAACTTTTTGTGATGGTCCTTTATATTCATGAAATGTTAAACTTGATTTTATTTTTGATGTTGATGTTAATGAACGTTTTGCTGTTGTCGTTGTTGTAAAAGATTGTCCATTAATTGTATTTGAAAATGATGATGTTTTTGGACGTAATGGTCTTGGTTGTTGATCTATTATAAATTTTGGTGTTGATTTTGTTGTTGGAAATTTAATACGTCCATGTTGTATAGCTTCTTTAAGATTAGGATCAATTTCTAAAATATTATTTGCAACTAATTCTAATATTCCAGGACGTGCTGCTAATTTATCATTTAAATTATCAGCTAAACGTGCACGTTTTAATTGACATTGAGTTTTTTGTATAGCTGGTGCTGCTGTTGTATCTGACAATATATTATGTTCAATTAATAATTGACGATCAGGTCGAGATATTATTTTATTTTTTAATATATCTTGTGTCTATGAAAAATATCAAATTTATGAATAATTAAGATGAAAAAAGAAAAGAAAACTCTACTTTTCGCATTTGTAATTGTTTACGTTGTTCATAAAATGGTAATGGTGCTTTCGGTGGTGGCATAATACCAACATCAACAAGTTGTTTAAGTGATCGACGTGTTTGTAATTTACGTTTAAGTGCTATGAGAAATTAAAAAATTTATATATATATATATATATAAAAGTTGTTATGAATGATTTTTTTTATTTTATTTAACTTACATTCTCGATTTTTTTCAAGATCTTGTGTTAATGACTGTTCATTTATTTGTTGTTTTGGGCTGTCTTCATCTTTAGGTGTCGACATCTCGTCGATTTTCTTTCCAGTATTATTGGTGTTATTATTATTATTATTATGAAATGCCATCACATATAAAATGAAATTTTTAGACTGCCTACTAACAACATTTTCTAAATAAAGAAAATAGAATCAGGTCATTAATGTTTAGTTAGTTTGTATATTTCTGGTCACATTCACTATTGTTGATCAGTGATTAGTGTTCTTTTTACTGTCTACGAAAAACGCATAGATATTAAACAAAGAGTAGGATAGAATAGAATAGAACAGAACAGAACAGAACATCTGTCTTTGTCTCGTTTCTTTTGCTTATTTTATGGCTTGTGATGTCTACATATATACATCGGTAGCAAAAAGAATGGTAGCCATAGCCATCACAGTAATAGGCGACGTACATTCCCCTATATTTCCTCTTATGCTCTCAACATATAATGTTTTATGATATTATTTATTCTTATAGAAAAAAAAGATGTCGAATGTCAAGGTCAACAAAAATGAAGAAAGGAAATATGAAAAGTACTGATAAGATTAAATTTCTCATGAATATGAAACGAACAATTGATGATTTTGGTTTCTTTTTTTTAATAGGTTTATTTATCGTTCGATGATATAGTTTTGACATTCTCTATATAGAAAAGAAAAATCAAGAAAGAAACAAGAATTGTCATTGATACTAAAGTTATTTGGTTAAGTGCAACTATATAAATAAATCGGAGCATGAATAAATCAATTGTAACTTTTATTCTCTCATTCTTTCTATCTCATCGTTTGTTTTACATTGTATATATATTTGCCTACTTACTCGACGGTATATATGGTTAAATAATAATATTAATACAATAATGAATCATGACAATTTTTCTTATTGGTTATTTATCAAAATAAATAATCAAAATAGATGGCAGTAAGAATTGATCTATTCAGTCAAACATTTCAAAATTTCAATGAAGTAAATATATAACTATTGTATATACTGATCAAATATTCTCTAATGATTCTTTGTATAATTATGAAAATTGTATTTATTCGTTTGAATAAATTGAAAACAAATTATTATAATCAAAATATTGATCGATTGAAGATATTCGTTAATGAAAATTTCGATAGAAAAACAAAAAAATTGCCTGAAGCTATTCTCTGCATCAATGAATCGAAAAATTGTTCATTGACAGCTTATAACAAAAATTTTATTTGTGATGAATATATTAATCAAACTTTTTCAAGAATATATATCTTCATAAATAGATGTTTCATCCAAATTTTCTTGTTTGGAAAAGGTGAATATTTATTTTTAGAAACGCAAACACGTAGTACACAATAACCACAAACTCTATGAAATTCAATCGGATATTCGAAAGTACATTAGCCTCTTAGCCCGTAACGCTGAATAAAATACTGATATTTCATCATATTTTAAATGAGTTTTATATCATTGGAATTAATCGACCAATGAAAGTTTTACAAAAACACTTGTATCAATAATTTTCATCAAAAAAATGCATTTATCGTACCATCAGTTAGAAATGAGAACATCTTTTTTTATGGTTGTTCATCTTTCTTCATTCGAGTATGTATGTTACTACATACATCATTATATAATCTATATGAAGAGCAAACATTAGTAACTAGTTATCCTTGAAGTAAAGATATTTGTATATTGTGAAAATGCTGTTCGGAATTGAATATATATATATATATATCGTGAATAGAAACTGTAATATTACATAATTATAATGGAAAAAAAACATGCAATCGAATGAATTGAAAAATAATCATCAAAATCAATCACAGAAGCTACAAAAAATAATGCAATACATTGAATTAAAAATACATATGTTGGATATTTATAAGTATGATGATAACAGACATGCGAAAAATCAAGTTGGCAAACTTTTCTTTTCTTCATATTTCAATATTAAATAAAATAATAATCTAGAAATTTATGTTATCATGAGATCCGAAATCAAGATCAATGATAATATAGAAAAGGATCAATAAATATACAATTTAATTTAGAATTAATAATAGAAAATGTTGTACGTGCACAGACATCAATAATAAGAAAAATAGATTTGAAAGAATTCATCGAAATTTATTATTAGAATTATATTTCATATGTATTTTCAATTATTATGATTGTACTTTTATTCAATTTTGAATAATATTATTAGTTTTTGTTATACTGTTGTTTTTTTTTCTTGGTTTGATTAATCAATCGACTTTTAGGTTTTCTTCATTTTTTCATTTTTGTTTTTTTTTAATTATCCTATCTAATTTTCATATCGAACATGACAAATCTACCCGTTCTTGAGCAAACATTAGTTTTTTTTTTATTCACGTCATGCTTTTTCTTATTACCTATTTTACACTCATCTTGATAATGGAGAACTATAGTCTTATAATAAAACTATAAAGTTCATTGTTATTTCGAAGTGTTTTAGAATAAATTCTATTCTCTTAATGTAAAATGAATCGAATAGATAGAATACATTCATATACTATTGTTGGATTTCAATGATATACATTACATTTGTTAATGTGAAAAGAAGATCTAAGATGTAATTTAGTATCTTTAAATGAATTCTATAGAATTCATGTTCTCATTTTTCTATATTACAATTGAGTTTAATTTGATATTCGATCAATGTTTATATATAAATAAAAATTTAAGAAAATGAACGATGTATAAAATTTCAAAAGACTTTTGTTTAAACAAATATTTATTTTAAAAAAATATATTCATTAGATGAACACCTATCATTAAAAATATATCAGTGTGTTGTTTTGTTTTTTCTTAATCATATAGATTGAATCATAAACTATTATTATGGAAGTTTCTTTCGTACAGTTACAGCCATCGTAGTAGTACAAGTTGGACATACAAGATCATTTGCACGTCCATCACCATTATCCAGAACTATCGTTGGACGATGATATAAAGGAGAACCAGGTTTATGTGCACGAATATTCATAACCGGTGGAGCAGTTATCATACCATCAGGTCCAGTTGGTACAGCTGGCAATGTATTTTGTGCTTCTGGATAAACAGTTGGTTTTGTTCTAGCTCGTTTAATTCGAATAGCTGTTACTATATATATTATAATAAAAACCAAACATAAAACAAACATTCCACAAGCAGCACCTAATTGTGCTTTAATTAATGGTATTTTGATATCATTAAAATTTGAAGTCGAATAAAATAAACCTCGTGTAGATCCTGAACTATTACATGTTGATGATGGAAAAAAACATGTTGAAGGTTGTATTAAAAAATAAGCATCAAAACCAATAACACAAGCTGCAAAAAATAATGATATACATTGTGTTGCAAGTGTATATGTCGCACAACCTCGATCACGACAACAACATGCTATAAAACAAAACAAAAATTAATATATGGATGAAAAATAAAAAGAATCTTAATGAAATAATTACATGAAGATGATTGTGAAATTGATGCAACAATAAAAAATAAACCTGCCCAAAGACCAACATAAATTGTAGCAGTAACAATATCGATAAGTATACTACCAATTTCACACCCAATAATAGCAAGAGTAAGAATGAATTGAAAACAAGAAAGTATACCAGAAAGAACTGCTGGATATTTTTGTCTCCATTCTTGTTGTGTTGGATTATTTGGTGGAACTGTTGGCGGTATTGGAGCTGTTGGAGCTACTGCAGCGTTATTAATCATGATACTAAATTTTTTTCTACACTTATTTTACAAATATTTCATATGTAATAAAACTATTGAATCTTATATAGTATTACTCGATTTATTTACTTTAGCTATTCTTTTTTTTCTAATGTATAAATGTTACAAAGGTTTCTTTTTTATTTGTTCTAGTCAACTAAGAATTATTTTTCTTTTTTCTATTTCTTTCTCATATTCATTTTTAAGAAAAAAAAGAAAGAAAAACGGCCACATACACATCTCTTTGAATGTCAACATTGTTATCGAAATGTACTTTTTTTTTTCTTTTCAAACTGAATTATAATTAATAATAATCAAATAGAATATTCTACAATTGATGATGATGATAATGACTTGTTCATTTGAATATTTCCATATTACTCAAACTTTTGATCTACATTATTAATCGATTTTTTCTTTTCTTTTTAACATAGAAAAAAAAATATGCAACTTATTTTGCTCAATCATCTAGACGAACAATGAGAACGGGAGTTTTTTTTTTCTTTATATTAAACTACAAAAATAAATTTTATCTTTCCTTTTAATCTTTCATATCATTATCATCATCAATTTTTCTCACTTCATTTCGATCAATGCAAAAAAAAAAAATTCACATATAGACTGTTCATAAAATTGAATAGTCTGAACACAATGGTCGGTCATTGTTTTGAAATTATATATAATCAGGCAATGAACATTCATTCATTTTTTCCAACATGTTGTTTCGTTCAATCATTTTCGTTTCATTTATTATTTTAATAAATAGCAAAACAATTTCGCCATTGAATATAACTAAGACTATAAAAAAACTAACAACGACAACAACAACTTTTCCAACAGAAACAACTACAGTTTTAAATACAACAACAATGAAATATGAAGAAGAAATGACAACAACAGCCACATTAACAAATTCTATTAAATATAATAAATCTTATGAATTTCAATCAAACTTTAGTCGTAATAATGATTCTGTTTTTGTTTCTATTCATTCAAATGTATCAGATACATTTGTATCGATTAATAATACATTTACTATTAGTAAATATGATAATTATCCATGTGAAATTTTATTTAATGAACATTTAAATAATTTAAATCAAATGTTACAAACAACAATTATTATTAATTTCAATCGATCATTAACACATAATTTAGCTATTCAATTTGGTGATCGTTTAATTGATATTGCAGATCTTTTATCAACAATTCGATTGATGGATAATCATAATAAGACAATAGAAACTGATTATTGATCAGTTTTTGTTTTCCTTTTTCTTTTGTTATCATGTAGATAATAAATTGTTTTTTGGGAAAAAAAAGTAAATAACCTTTTTATAATGCTGACATATTATTCCATTCATGCTTGTATATTGTTTTCGAAAAATTTTACGAGCTCGATAAAGTCATGAGAATATTTCCAATATACAACCAAACTTGACATTACTTAACATCTATAATAAATATGCATTTCAAATATGTGTGATCTCTTATAAGTAACAACTAGTTGTTAACAATTCTGTACTTTCAATACTTAGCAAAGCAATTTTTCTATTAATTTCATTCACATTCAGCTTATTACATGCGGTATTATATTGGCTGTTTTGTTGAATTTTGATGTTTCCGGCTAAAGAAAGAAAACACCCAGTATAGTGTTAAACGATATTAATCTTTTTTCCGATATAAATATTGTGCGAAGTCATGAACAGGATTTCCGATTGTTTTTGGGAGTAGGAGGAGCGAAAAATTTGTCAGAAAGTCGATGCTGAGATACGGAAAAAAGTTCTGAGAACTTTTTGTAATCGATATATTTTTGCAGTTGTTTAAGTAATTGCAACAAATAAATAGTCATTTGAAAGAGCATGTCAAAATGTACTTATTGTGCAAAAATAAAGGTTCTAGCTCAAGAAGTAAGAGAGTCAATAAAGAAAGCTTGTGACATACGTTTTTTGATTCTCCAAAAATAATGGGTGTGATAGATTAAATGGCTGCATTTTACATTTCAATTTTTCATCAATTAATAAGTTGTATTAAAGAAAATATGTCACAAGATGTCGTGTGAAAAGCTCTACAATTTACAAAGAACAATTTATTTGTTAAAATTGTTCAAGTAGTTTCAAAAATATATCATTAAGAAAATTGTTGCGAACTTTTCTCCATATATTATTTTTGCCAAATTTCTTGCAGAAAGTCGATTTCATTTATTCCAAGTTTCTCACAGAAATAACATCGACTTTCTATGAGAAATTTCACAGAAAGTATTTTTGATTTTATTTCAGCAAATGCAGGGGTTTTCTGTTGAACGGAACTTTAAAAGTTTTGCAGCAAGTATTATCAAAAATTATGGCAGAAAGTCTGAAATTTTGAGGGGTAAAGTCGCTCCCTCTTTCTAATCGGGAACCCTGGTCATGAAAATTATTTAAATTGATAGAATATTAAAGAACAATTTTTTATGCAGACAAATCATTGAAAAGAAAATAAGACATTTTGAAATGCATTAATAATATATTTTATGCGGAAAAAAAGTTTTATTCTATGAATGAATTTATTCTTAGGTCAACAACAATAAATGAATAAAGATGATATAATAAAATTTTTTTATTAAAGTGAAGATATTCATTTTATTCAATGTTGTGCTTAGTGTACAAGTAGTTTTTGAGGAACATATTTTTCTCCCTGAACTTTTGTCTATCTTTTAAAGGAAAGTGTATCTCATAATAACTGAGGATAGATTGCCAACGATATTTTTCGTAGTGTTTATTGACGTAGAAAGCTAAAATTTTTCTCATATATATATATATATTTAATCAAGATTTTTAATTTCCTAAAGTTTCAGCTCTCTAGCTAAAACTGGCAGTGAAACGTATGGATAACATTAACATATACGAATTTCTGTACTACTTTTAGATTTAGTGCCAAATTTTATCGTAAATGGTTTATATTGAACTTAAGTCATTTCAAAACAAAATGGAATATTGGTCGCATGGTTTATACCTAGAGCCCATCAGGTTGGTTCTGGATCCAGTCGTGCAGGTCTGAAGTTTTTTTGTTCACCGAGTCCGAACATTTTGAATCCGATGGGCTCTATTCGTAGCATAATTATTTAATGAACATATAGAATCAGTAAATAGTAATGTTAAATTTGTTGATATATGAAGAATTGAAAATGTGTGAGATATACTGAACGAAAAAGTGTTTGATACATTATTATAATTAAAACAAGAAAATGCATGAGAATGCGAGAAATTTTCAAAAGAAAAATGTGCAAAAATGATAGATGAAATAATTAATCAATTACAATTGATCGTAGAAAGAACATGTTCTTACGCATTGAGTTATGTTATAATTTACATTTTTGAAAAATTTGTCTTGTAAAATTTCTTTTCATCAGATATTTATAAATATCACTGATCAAGAAATAAAGATGTTACAAATATCAAATATTAAAGATCTTGGCTAGATATATATGTAAAAATAATTTCAGTCTTCTACACCAAGAAAAAGTATGAAAAACGTCGTTGACAATTTATCCTCAGCTATTATGTGAAACTCTTTATATAATTAACAGAGCTCTCCATTAGGTGAGTTGGATTTATGAAAGTCGATCCATTATGTACTAAACTTTGATCAGCCAAGCTTATTGTTTCTGCTTCAGAAATCGTTCACGAGATGCTCTCTACCTATTTCAATGATGTTTTTTGTCAATACATACTGTAAAGTATCTATTGAAAAACCATAAAAGGATTTAAGCTTCTATTGAGACTTAATGGAGCTATTATATCTTTATTATCTCTTTTTGTACGAGATCACTATACAACCTAGGGTTATCGAAAAAGTTTTGAAACTATCTGCATTTGAAAGTTTCATATACATTAGCTTGTATGAAGAGTTTCAGAGTTTGCTGACATCATATCTCTGAGTTATGAGCTTTTCAAAGTATAATGAATAATAAAAAATTATTGAGAAGAGCTTCTATTGCAGGAATAATAAGTCTACAAATTCAGAAACTTTTCATACAAACTACTGCATATGAAAACTTCAAATGGAAATAGTTTCAAGACAAAATTAAAAATCTTGGATCCTATAGTGATCTCGTACAAACAGACATATTAAAAATTTGATAGCTCCTTTAAATCTCAATGCGAACTGAAATCTTTTTAAGGTTTTTCACTAGAATACTATGCAGTGTCTATAGACAAAAAAAATCATTGAAATCGGTAGGAGGTATCTGCTGGGGAGATTTCCTCGTCAGTCAAGCTTATTTCATGCGCCACTGACCTGGTTAAAAAATTTTCCTGCAGACAGTCTGGCTTGTCACACTGTCCAAAATTATTCATCAGCATTATCAACTATCTTGTATTTTTTTAACATAAATTCAATCACAATCTGTTTAAGAAAGAGGAAAACAAGACAACGATATTTTGTTGAATAATAGAAAATTTTTTTCATGTGAACAGATGATTTAGCTGATATTAGCTGTTTGTCGACAAAATGCCTACATCCCAATGGACTACGTAAACTAGTGACACGCTTAAACTATTAGAATTTATCTGATATGTCAACCGTTCCTCTGTGTAATTTACTATTACTCCAACTTCACGTCCGTATTCTTTGTTCTTCTTTCTATACTATCTCGCACTTCATTGTAGATAGTTTAAACCAATGAAAGGACTAAATGAGACTAGGTTTTTGATGAAAAAGAGTTTACAGTGATAATATGTGACAACTCCACGAAATTTCGTGCTCTATTCAAAATTCAACCCATAGGCCAAAACTCGTAGCTCCGATGAGTGTTCATCGTAAAATTTGCTCAACTCAATTCATTAAGAATTAATGGTTGAGACTAACCATAAAAATTTTATTTATATTTGTATTCGATCTTATGCTTTAGAAATTTTCATGTAGGTTTAAAATGAACCGATATTGAGTTGTTCTTTAGATCATACACGCACATTAGTTGACATTGAATGGTACGTGAAGTGTGCATCATCTATAGAAAGTATTCGATATTGTTCATAAAAGACAACTCACTTTCCTATATATCTCTAGCGCCTAACGTATGAATATTTGCTACATTCATCAAAACTTATCTATTTTTGATATAGAATTCCATTCGGATAGACGTCGCTACAAATCGTTAGAACAATTATTTACATAGTTACGTATTCGTTTATCATTTTTACCAATCGAAAAATGTACTAATTTTAGATTTGCGCAGAACTATTATACAGAGTCACCTGTATTTCAACGATCAATATGTTAAAAGCTGTCCGTATTTTCTATCGACAATCGTCATCAAATCTATTTCGGAGGTAAATGAGTTTGACATAAGCATTCAATTATTTTGTTTTTTTTCTATAAATAAATAGATTTCGTCATACAGAAAATTCATCAAAAAATGATATATCTCGTACAGCAGGTCTTGGACGTGATTCAACATTCCCAATAGTTTATAATTTTCCTGCTCTATCAAAATCACCATCAGGGTTACCACCAGTAAAATATGCTATACCAGAAGCAAATCGATATGAAACAAATGTAACAACACTTGACAATGGTCTTCGAGTTTGTATTTATATTTTTAGTTCGAATAAAATTATTCATTGAAGTTTTTCTTTTTCTTTTAAAAGGTTGCTTCGGAAAAGCTTTTTGGTGATTTTTGTACAATTGGAGGTATTTATGAAATTTTATTTAGTTTATTTTATTTTGAAAATTTATTTTAGTTATTGTTTCTGCGGGACCTCGATTTGAAGGAAAATATCTTAGTGGTGTTTCACATTTTCTTGAAAAATTAGCATTTATGGTAAAAAAAAAAAAGTTAATTTTATTTTTCAATTCGAAAATTTTCTTTTAGTCGACTAATAAATATGAAAGTCGTGAACAAATTGTTGAAACATTACATGAAGTGAATGCTATATGTGATTGTCAAACATCAAGGTAAATAAAACACTTTATTTTGTATTTGAATTGTTAATTTTTATAGAGATATTATAATTTATGCATTATCATGTCGAACAAGTGGCATTGAGCGTGTTGTTGAATTACTTTCTGAAACAATATTTCGCCCGAAATTTTTACCCGAAGAAGTAATTAATATTTTTCTATTTTTTTTTCTTTTAATATTATGAATTTTTTATTAATAGATGGAATCTGCACAAGTGGCTGTTTTCAATGAAATCGATGATTTAAAAAATCGACGATATGATCCAACTCCAATTTTAACTGATATGATACATGCTGTAAATGATTTTTCTTTTAAATTATCAGTCAAAATATTTGTTGTTTTTTTTTTGTGGTTAATATTAGGCTGGTTATGGAAATAAAACTCTAGGTTTACCAAAATATACACCATTAGATAATATTTCTCGAATAGATACATCAATGTTAAGATCATTTATGAAAGAATTTTATCAACCAGAACGAATGGTACTTGCTGGTGTTGGCATTGATCATCAACAACTTGTTGATTTAGGAAAAAAATATTTTTCAATATCAAAAAATGATAATAAGAATATTGATCAAAAAACTATCGAAGATAATAAAGCTATATGGACTGGTGGTGTTATTATGGTGATAAGATTTTTAGATTTTTAATTCTATTGCAATGATTGAAAAACTAGAACAAAAAAATACTTTCCCTATGCGTGAATTCTGGGTCTACGGCAATTAGTCGGAATGCTGAAAAATAAAATTGGCAAAAAAGAAATTTCTTAACATTATGAAGAAATAATTAACGAGAGAAGTCCTCCTAATTTCGACTTGAAACTTTGTACAGAGATAGAACTTAATGAGAATAGTATATTGTTGAAAGATTCAGATCTTTGAATTTGTTTCTGTCCTGAAATAAGAGCATAAAATCTGCCGATTTATATGAGCAATGTAAAAGACACGCTTTTATCACAGTTGTATCTTAAGATAGGAATAATGACAAGATCTGAAAACATTCACGAGAAACTATTCTCATTAAGACCTCGATCTCTGTGCAAAGTTTCAAGTTGAAATTTGAAAATCAGTTTTCCTAAGAGAGATCACGACATTCATGTAAAAACTACCATGAACGTACAATATCTCGGCAGCAATTAGCTAAGGGTCTGAACTGTTTTCACGGTATTCAAAACTTATTTGGTTCTACATAACGCATATAGTCTAAATTAGAGTCCTTGGATCCAAAATTTTCAGATCCGGACTTTAGTCTTGACTCATCAGCGATTTATCAGTTGAGAGATTTTCCTCGTCAGAGAAGTCCATAAAATAATTAATAATTTATTTCAGGCTAAGAAACATTATATATGAGTATGAATACGAATGTTTAAGTAAACTTTTCTAATTGAGCGTAAAACCTTATAAGAGAATAAATAGAGTAGTTGTTTTAAAAATTTCCCATAATCATATATAATATTGACTTATTTTGGAGTTTCTAATTAGTTGTGGTTTTCATTATTCGACAATGAATATAGTTTTCATTTTTTTTTTCGTAATATTTCGATAAATTCAAAATTGTAAACTAGAATATTTAATAATTTTTTCTTTAATAGGAAGAACGTGATCTTAGTCATTTATCATTTGGTGCTGATCCATTACCAGAAAATGTTCATATAGCACTTGGTTTTGAAGGTAAATTTTTATTTAAAAAAATTTCTTTTTCTTGCTTATTGTTTTCTTTTTCAACAGCTCCATCACATAAAGAAGAACGTGAATTTGTTTCGACTTGTGTATTAAGTCAATTATTAGGTGGTGGTGGTTCATTTAGTGCTGGTGGTCCAGGTAAAGGACTTTATTCACGTTTTTATTTAAATGTTCTCAACAGGTAATTTTCATTTACATAAATAAACACACACAAAAGACAAATCTTCATATTCAATCTAGACATGAACAAATCAAAACTGCTATATCATATAATCAAGCATTTTCTGATTCTGGATGTTTATATTTTCATTTTGGTGGTGAACCAACATATCTTCGTAATATGGTTGATGTTGCTATACGTGAAATTGGTTTTCTTGTTTCTGAACGACCAGGATCCATAGAACTTGCACGTGCTAAAAAACAATTACAATCAATGCTTTTTATGAATTTAGAACAACGTCCTGTTGTTTTTGAAGATATTGCACGACAAGTTCTTTCTGTTGGCAAACGTCAACAAGCTGATTATTATTTTAATCGTATAGAACGTATTAATATGGATGATATATATGAAATAGCACGACGAATATTTAGTAAACCACTTGCATTAGCTGGTCTTGGTAAAAATATAAATGAAATGCGTTCATATGCTCAAGTATCGGATGTAATACAACGACAATTATCATCTAAAACACGATGGCGTATTTTTGGTTAAATATGAATTGTTTTTTTTCCTAGGCAAATTTGTTTATTCGTTGCTTTTTTTTTGTTTTTCATTTATTCAATAACAATAAGAAAAACGAATATGTTAGAGAACTTTTTTCTTTTTTAGATGCCCTATTTATCTGATCGTCAATATGGTGTTCTTTCTCATCGACGTTTATTAGTTAGATTAAAAAATTCTTCATCAATAACACGACGACTTAAATTAGGTCGAACATTAAATGTTCATCGAGGTTGTGTAAATACAATATGTTGGAATGAACATGGTACAACAATATTATCAGGTTCTGATGATCAACATTTAATTGTAACAGATCCTTATACAACAAAAATTTTAACAAGTGTACATAGTGGTCATAGAGAAAATATTTTTTCAGCAAAATTTTTACCTGAAACAAATGATCGTCGTGTTGTTTCATGTTCAGGTGATGGTATTATATTTCATACAAATTTTGATCGACCTAATAATTCACATAGTAATGATGGATGTTTTACTTGTCATGGTGCAGCAACAGCATATGAAGTACGAGTTATTCCACATACACCAAATTTATTTTTTTCATGTTCTGGTAGATATTTTCAATGAATATATATATATATATATTTATTCAAATAAATTATTAATTTAGATGATTGTACAGTACGATTATATGATTTAAGAACAAAAAGTAATTGTTTAAAAGCTCATTGTAATGATGATATTATTATAAGAAGTAAATGGGGTATTACATCAATTGATATTAATCCAATGAATCCAAATGAAATTGTTTGTGCTTGTTCGGATTCAGTAAGTTTTGTTAAGTAGTAATAAAGTATATACATGGGTATGAAATCGTTTGTCTAGAAAGAGAATTGTTTTTTTGTTCTTCGGCTTTTATCGTGTTAGTTAGATAGGACATTTTCTATGAAGGTCCGATCAGTCATTTCAAGCTTCTGAGCTTATATTTTGCATAACATCTAGATTAGTAAAATCTCTTCTTTTTATTGAAACTTAACTGAGATATGTATGGTCGAGAACACAGAGGTTTTCTATGTTTTGTTAATAACAATAACTTTGTAAAAGTAGAAGAATAAAGTGAGGAGAACAAGAACTAGAAAACTCTCGAGAACAAAAGATGTGTGTGCATATATTAGGAAGCTGCGGGTCCTTCCAGACTCGGAGCGACCGGATTCAACCTTTTATTTTTGTCAGATCCGATTACACGTTTTTGTGAACCCGGCCGAGTCCAAGTCCACAAAAACGTGGATTCACAGTTCCATAGTATATATATAAGATAACAACAATGGGGAAAATCAGTAACATATATGACAAGGAAGGACATATACATACAAAAGAACAGAAACGAACGATATATTCTACTTGGTAGAGAAATCGGAATAAAAATAAGAATCATTTGGAGATTGTACCAGTTTAGATGTCTTCTAGTTTGGGACAAGAGAGACCTCTCCCTGTATTGGAAGGCTCCGGATCTTGTCTCGTTTATTTTCGTAATTTTTAATGAAAAGAGTGTTTTTTTACAAAATCAAAATGATTTCGAGGATTTAGAAGAAGATCTTTAGAGTTTTAATAGCTTAGAAATGATACTCTTCGCTATTTCAGGTGAAAGTCAACAAACTTTTTCGACTAATATTATTTTCTAATCACTTGTCATCTAACTAGTACGATAAAAATCAATAATAAAACAAATTTTTTCAAAATAATGGTTCAATACCTATAGATTTGTTCAGGAAAAAATCTTCTAATTAAATAGAAAATATTCTATTATATAATCGAGTTAACAATAAATATAGATATATATCCAATAGTTTCAATGAAAAGAGTATTTTCAAATTAAAATCATCAATTTGAAAAAACACACTGCAGTCCCAGAATAGAAAGTTAACTACAAGATAAAATTTCATAAGACATAATAGAAAGTCATGAATTTTTATTCTTGGAAAGGTTAACTTTATATCTTTCATTTTAATGTTTCTAGTCAGTTCGTCTTTATGATCATCGAAAACTTTCTACTCAATTATCATCTGATACATCGATATCTCGTCGATGTGAAGCATCAATAAATGGTCTTATATCTCGTTTTGTATTAATGGATCGTAAAGAAAAACGTCCACCACGTATAACATCTGTTGTTTTTAATCAACATGGTACAGAAATATTAACATCATATTCATCTGAATCTCTCTATTTACTTGATCCAAAACAATCAATAACACAAGAACAAAGTCAAGAACGTCTTACACAACATCGTAATGAAAAACGAACAAAAAGAAATATAAATGATGATAGCAATAATAATAATAATAATAAATCACCATCAAACGAATCATCAACAACAGAAGAAAAAAAAACATCTCATTTTAAACGATTACGTCTTCGAGGTGATTGGAGTGATACAGGTAAATTCTAATATATTATTCAATCAAGTTTTTTTTTCTTTATTTACATTTTGTTTTTTCTATCAAAAGGTCCTGATTCTCGTCCATTGCATGAACAAGAATCTGAATCATCATCTACTACTACTACGAATAATAATAATAATAATACTGAACAACAACAGCAATCATCAAATAATGATAATCCAGATGAACAACAACAACAACAAGCAACATCTCGAAGTCGTAATTTACAAAATATATTTATGCAACGAATGAGTGATATTTTAACACAATTAGTTACTCCTAGTGAAACAGAAAACGAAGAAAGAGAATCAACAACAACTCCCAATAATAATGATAATAATTCAACACCAACTATTACTGAAGTAAATACAGAAAGTGAATCTACGTCAACAACAACAACAACAACAACAACTAATCCTATTGTGCAATCACCTCCATCACCTACATCTAATGAAAGTTCAGCAAGTACAACAACAAATACTAATGAATCAGAGAACAGTCGAGATGTTAGTATTTATTTTTATAATTAAAATAATTACTTTTTAGTTTGAATTTCTTTATTTTTAGCGAATTGGATTTTTTGATATTTTATTTGGAAGAGGTCGTCGAACGAATAATCCAGAAGACGATGATGAAGATGATGAAGATGAAGATGATGAAGATGATGATGATGATAGTATGGATGATGAAGATGCACATGTAAGATTTTAAAAGTTTTCTTTTATTTGAATATATATAATTGTTGGTCTTCGGCTTTCACTTCGTATGTTTTAGGAAGACGATGAAAATTCTCAACCATCATCATCAACGCCACCAACAGCAACAACAGAAAATGCTCCATTATCTGGACGTGCTCGTCGTCCATTAATGGCTTCAAAATGGGATCGTATAATGAAACGTCGTGAAGCTGAACGTCGTCATGAAGAAAATCTTTTAAAAACTGTTCCTAGTTTAGGTATAATTAATTCTTATGATGGTCATCGTAATGCTCGTACAATGATTAAAGAAGCAAATTTTTGGTCGGATTCATACGTTATGTCTGGTTCAGATTGCGGGTAAAGATTTTTTTTATACAAAAAAAAAAAAAACAATTAATTTTTGTTTTAGACATATATTTATTTGGAATAAATTTACAAGTAATCTTGTACGAATAATACAAGCCGATGAACATGTTGTTAATTGTGTACAGCCACATCCACGTGATTATCCAATATTAGCATCAAGTGGAATTGATTAGTAAGATCTTGCGTTTTTTTTTGCAAAGGAAAATATAGTGAGTGTAGACTTTGAGTCGAGATTTTACGGTTCCCTTCCTTCCCGGCGTCTCAGCAATTAGGGTCAGAAACTAATGAGTATATTTTCTCGAAACATAAGCGGACAGAATGAAGAAAAAGAATACATGTGAATTTCACATTTTAACTCCAAAGGACCTGCGCTGACAATTTTTTTTAACAATGATTTATCTTGTTTTTCTCTTAGTAATATAAAATTATTTTCACCATTGGCTGAAAAACCAATTGATGATAGTGAACTTATTACACGTACAATAAAACGTAATCATGCAATGATGGAAGAAACATCGAGTACAATAACTGTACCAGCTACATTTATGTTTCGCATGTTAACATCATTTTATCGATTACGACGTCCCGAAGGATTATTTGGATTAGATGATGAAGACGAATCAACAGAGTGACATTTACCCGGTTTTTTTTCTTTTCGTATATGTTTTTTTTTTGCTTTTTTTGTGTGTATATTTTCCTATTTAAGCATCATAAGTACAAAAAATAATAGAGTTAAGACATAAGAATTTGCATGAATTTTGATTAATGGTACCAATAATAAGATTACAAATTTTGTTTGTTGTGTATCTCAGTGTAACATATTCATGATTATTTTTAATAAGTAATTTGCAATATTTTATAGAAAATCTATTAGATATGTCAAATTTAAATCAAAAAAAGATCAGTATTATGAAAAAATCGAAAACAGCACTTGTTTTTGTAATTATTCTGATAGATCTCATTCTCTCAATGTACAATTCGTCTTCTTCTAATAATCAAGTTCTACCGATAGACTTAAATCACAAGAAAATACTTAAAATCAAGGCGTAAAACGTTCAAAACCAGTGCCTTTTGAATAAATGATTTTTTTAATTTAAAATTAATAAAAAAAATCAACTATTTCTCCCTTGGATCCAATCATTTTCATATGTGTGACAAAGCTTGTACAATTTATTATTATTACTCAATAAGTAAATTTAATATTTGACGAAACACGATCTAAAACAGTAGAATCGTGGATTTCTCTCTCTTCCGAACATTCCGTGACAGATATTTTAATATGGTTGTTTCCTTCTGGCGCACCATGTCATATATACATGCGAAACCGAAGTCTATTACAGGATTAGTTTGAAACTTGACGATATGAAAACAAACATTCACATCTTAAAGCGTAAGCGCCGATTTTGTAGTCTGTCACAGGCAATGCAAGTCGTCTGCTTGTCATATTTTTTCTAATAAAAACCTTCGGACGTAGATGTAAATGAGCAGGAGACCCTTTCCTACATCCCTCTCCATTCTTTCAAACCGATTGCGTTTACTATCTAGATAAGAAACTATAACAACACTATCATAGACTATTTGATCAATATTTTAATTACTTGAACGATAAAATGTCATACAATAATGTTGCAGTCAATATTGATTCCAAGATCTGTTTATGAAACACATGCCAAAAGAAAACATGTTTCCGTGTCGATAGAAGAAAAAACAAAGATTGATAACAAACAAAAGGCAGCTAAACAATTAGATGATTTAGGAAATGTAATTTTTCAAGATAATCAAGATTCTCAGATTTTCTTCTCAAACAAATGCAATAGCCAATCTATTATACGATATGAAAACTAACAAATTAATACCATAGACAATCATTAATTGAACTGATTATTTTGAAATTTTTTTTATAAATAACGGTTACTGTTTTTTTTTCCTTTTATTATTCTTTCTTATTTTGCTCTTATGTTGTTTTATACAAGAAAAAAACAAATGAATTATGATGGATTAAATAAATGTAAAAATTGATAATAATACCAATTTTTAATTGTTTAATTCTTGTATGCACGACTAGCTCGGCGACCACGAGCTTTTTCAAATTTACGACCTTTTGATCGAACCTTTGGTCTTGTTGTACTATGACGAGCACCAGGTGGTCGTCCTTAAAAATTAATAGAACAAAAAAAAATTATTTACAGAACAAAATGTTTAAAAAGTTAACATACCAAAGAATCGATTAGCTTTACGTGCTTTTCGTGGACCTTGTAATAAAACAGTATTTTTACCCTTTGGTGTACGAAGTGCTAATTGATCAAATGTTAAAATTTCACCACCAGCACCAAGAATTCTTGCACGAACACGTTCAGTTAAATGTAAAGCACAAACAGTAAGTTTTGGTACATCATAAAGTCGTACATCATCAGTAATTGAACCAACAACAACAGCTGTTTTATTTTCACGACCTTTTTAAAATACAAAAAAAAACGAAATTTATATTAAAAAAAAAAATCTGTAATGAAAATCTAAAACCTTTCTTTTTCATATGACGAGCAAGGCGTGATAATGAAAGTGGTGGTCGATTTGTATTGGACATAAATAAACGTTTTAAAATAATTTTATTAAATTTTGAACCTGTACGACGTGCTAAAAATCGATAAAGTTTAACAAGCAAGAGCAGATATAAATTTTTTGAACGTGGTGCTCGTCGTATAGCTTTACGATCATAACGATGGTCAAGATCAACACCCATTATAATGATCGAATCTGTTGAAAATGAACAATAATCTACAAGATAACCACGCGAAAAAAAAAATAATAATAATAAATTTTTGAAAACTATTATCAAAAAACAATGAAAGATTTTTTTTCTTGTGCTGGAAGGATTCTACGAATGTGGACAAAATGAGAGAAGGAAAAAAACAATTTTAAGTTGAAATTGATTCATCAAGACTTGTAAAAGTATTATTTTCATTGGTTGAATTAGCCGAACGAAAACTAGGTAATGATTGATCAGATGGTGAACATGGATCAGGAAGAATTGTATTATCATCTTCAAATTGTTCATTAACGTCTTTTGTTAAAACATCAAATGAATTTTCAAGATTATTATCATCAATTATAATTGGTGATTCGGGAAATTTTTTTGGTGTTGAAAAATCTGTTACTGTTGTAATATGATCATCATCATTGAATTCATCATTAACAGATAAAACTGATGATTCAAATTGAATTTGTCGTATTGTATCCATTGCATGACGAAGACGTTTTATTTGTTTATTTATTATATTTGATGCATATTGAGGACGAAGAATTGATTTAGATGACATTTGTTTATCCTGAAAAAAGAAAAACAAAATTTCAATTATATTAATTTGTCTTGTTAAGATGTCGATAATTAGAAATTTATTTTTTATATATAGTAAAATTTAGGAAAAATTAGATTTAACAAAAACCTATTCTCGCTAAGTTCTGTTTCAATGGAAAATCTCAAGTCGAAATTTGAAAATCAGTTTTTCTGATGTTCGTGGATGGGAGATACGGCATTCATTTAAAAACTACCGTAAAAGTGTAGTACCTTCGCAACAAAAAGCTTAGCGTTCGGATTCTTCTCATTTGGATCTACATAATACACATAGCAATTTATCGGTTGGAGGACTTCTCTCGTTAGGAGACGTGCAGGCCAGAATATTCGAAAACTAGCGAGTCCTTGTGCACAGTGCACGACTGCTTTTTTTCCTTTAACGTTAGATCTCAAATCTTCATCCTGCGACCCGGTAACAGATACACAGACATTCAACATTATGCATATAGAAAATAGCCTTATGGCCTTGTACTCTTATATCGCTCATGGTCGTATAGCTCGTGTAGTCATATCCACCTGTAGCTTTTCTAGCCTTACACTCTTATAGCCTTATTCGACCTTTGACCTAGGAACAGACAGACGGACACTAAACATTATATACATAGATAACATTGATGAAGTGCAAGTACCGAAATTTCACGAAAATTAATTTCAAGTATTGAATATACTATTCAATGAGGATTTTAATGCATATTTTAAATATAATATTGGTTTCATTTAAAACTAAAGTCCTGATGATCAAAAACCTTTGCATACTGACCCGTTTGTTTTCCTATTATATTGAAAAAATCGATTTTCTTAACAATGAAGTAATATTTTTCAAAAAGGATGCATAATTTTTTCTCTAACTATGCGAAGAATAAATAATAAAAAAACTTCGAATAAGTATGGAAACTTGCTACGTATAGTATATTTCAATTTCTATAGACTTTTTAAATCTAATTTTCAACACGTAAAAATAAAGAATACATACATGATCAAATAATTCGAAATAAACAGCACTTTGTCGATATGGTAATGGATCAATAAGCCATGATTTAATATTATATGTACTTTGACTTTTATGTTGAAGTTCATTTACAATCATTTCAGCTAAATTACAATAAAAAGTAACATAACGAAGTAGAATATCTTCAAGTTTTGATAATACATCATTATTAATTAATTTTTTATTTGGTGTACATAATTTTACAATTGTTTGAAGTTCAATACTCTTAAAAGAAAATGATTAGAATGTTTGTTTTTTTTGCAAATTTTATTTTCTTACAGTTATTTTTAATAAATTTTCAATATTTAATTTATTTGTTGATAAATTAACAAGAACTTTTCCAATTGATAACATTTCATCTTGATTTTCGAATGTTGATTTAATTAATAAATCAAATTCATTTATATCTTTCATATATTCATCATGAAGATATTCAAGTACAGACATATTTATTAATAAATTTAATCCATACAAACGTACAGATGAATTTAATGATGTTGTGCGACATAAATTAATGACAATTGAAACAATACCCTAAATAAATTAAAATAAAAACAAAAACAAATTAATTAATATAAAATTCAAAATATATCATACATTAAAATGAGTTATAGTATAATCATTTAAAGCAAGATTATTAAGTGCTAAAAGAATTTTACATTTTGTTGTATCATTATTTGTTGTTAAAAGAATATCTCGAAGATGATTTATACAACCAGCATTTGTTAAATTAATTTGACCTAAATATAAATAAAACAAAACTAACAAAAACAACCATAAAAAAAATATTTACTTTCGTTAATTGTTGCTGAATTTGCAATATTTGTTAAAATACGATGTAATCGTTCAATATCGTTTTTACTTTCATCAAGAAAACGCATTAACACAATAGCTTGATCTGTTGTCAACGGAATACAACCACCAGGAATATCAACTTCAACTGTAGCACCTTGATTTTCTTATTTTTTTATTTTATAAAAAAACTAAATAAATATCTTACCATCACTTCGGAATTTGACTGATTCCGAATTACCACTAACATTGTCGGATGATGATGATGTTATATCGGTATATTGAGAACCACGATGAGAAAAAATTGAGGCTGATGTTTTAGAATTTGGAGTTTTTGATACTGAAAAAAACAAACTAAATTATCAAAAGAAATGAAAATCTAAACATTTACATGCTAGTTTTCGTCGATGACGTAAATAGAGAAATAAAACTATGCCTGTACAAACACTAGCAGAAACGGCCAAACCAACATAAATTTTTTGTCGAGAAGACATTGTAACAAGTACCGATACCGGAAAGAATTACTGACCATTGTGATTATATTCCAATACAAAAACATAAACAAGCAAACAGATTCGTTATTCCATAAATTACCAAATCGAATAGGTATAAAAGGAGGAAAAAAGCTATGCTTCTTTTGTTTGCCTCTTAGATTTATATGTATAGATGGCGCAAATGACTTTGTTTAAAAAAAAAACCTAGTTTAATGTCCGATTTCAACTGGTGAATATCTTCAGATATCCGTCGCTGTTGCTAATTAATGACGCAATCAGACGAGGAATCCCAGCATCTCCTATAAACAGTTGAGATTGGTCTACAGATATGGTCAAGGAGACTGAAACACCATCCACGATTCTAGTCCCATACTAGTTTGCAAGTCTCAATGAGTACAATATTTGTTTTTCTAGAGAATCTTAACAGAAAATAAGTGGTTATATACGGTCCCAACAACACTATGCAACTTCTTTTTTTTATAATAATAGATTTTACAGGTGTTTTTAATCAATGTGACCAACATCCTTGCATTCGATATATTACAGACAATAATTTCTCTTGCAAGTTCTATTTGAGAAAATGTAGTCCGTATAGGATTAATAAACAACAGAAACCATAATAGCATATTCGATATAATATAATACAATGGCAATGAATAGACATCGACACACAAAGGATATTATGATATTATAATATCGTTGATAAATGCAATGCGTCTTAGCCGTATGTATCGATATTGATATTACTCTTCATTATTCTCTTATGTATTCATTTCGCTCCCTTTCTCTTTCGTATATCAGCTTGTGTTATATGTTAGATAGATACAATGGGAAATTGAGATACCTAAACAAACATCATTACTAAGAGTAGCGATAACAGTAAGTCTTGCAATTCATCAGAGATTTACCATATACTGATGTTCCAGACGTTTACATCTTTGTGAAATGACAAAAAATTACATACATCGAAAAATTTAGATCATGGGCTGTAAGTACTATGATAAAAAAGAAAACAAAGATTACGTATTTAAGTGTAGTGAAATTTCAAAACATGATTGTCAATATTGTTAATAGAAATTGGCACAATGATTCTGAGGCTATACGTGAAAATAATTGAGCAAATCTGTTGATAAATTTGACAGTGGATGTGTAGTTACTGTTAGTTTCGAAACATTTACATAATGGATTATCTTTTAAAAAAATCTGTTTATGCAATGATTTTTTATTACTACGGTAAGGTGAATCGACTAACGCCCTCTTCCTGATCTTTTATGACCTTCGTCTATGTGTTGTCGCTTTCTCAGACCAATCTACTTTCGGTTTATGTATACTTTTTAACGTGGCTTCTATCAGACGTCGATTTAATAAATGACTATAATCACTTGACATTCAGTAATGATTAGTTTTTAATATTCAAATTATGTGTATCATTCATTTTCTTGTTTATCTATCAAATCAATATCAATTATGATTAGCAGATTATGTTGTTAATTTTCTTTAAATTATATATTATAATATTCTCTACATTACCATTATCGTCTAATATTATGAATATATTCAAAGAATCTCTATTTTCTTCTTCAAATTTAAATTCCAAAACAAAAACCAAAAAGAATCGACAAAATCATTCAAAAAATAATAAAACTTCTCAAGAAAACAATGCCTTATCTCAATCACTTTTATCTTCATCTGAAATAGATAATAATAGTATTGAATTAGGAACAATTGATTCAGACGATGACGATGATAATAAAACCAAATTAAAAGCTCAACATATTATACGTTCCCGTAATATAAAACAACAACTAACATCAACAGCACATGGTGGTGGTTCAATTGTTATTGTTGAAAAACCTATACGACCACAAGAAACTATTCAAGCATTTGCTATTCGATATCGAGTACCAGTATGTTTCATAATCGCTTTTTTTTTTAAGCTATCGAAAATGGAAGATTAAACCAGAAGTTTCGTTTTATTTTCTTTATGTATGGTTAGATAGATAGAGTGTGATGACCTACTTGTTTTGAAAGAAAGGTCAAATTTTGGTTTTTTTTTCATTTCCTTTAAATTTCAAAATATTTTTGTTTCAGATTTAGCGTAAAAAGATAAATCTAGGAAACTCATTTATAAATAAGTTTCCTAGATTTATCTTTTTACGCTAAATCTTAAACAAAAGAATTTTGAAATTTAAAGGAAATGAAAAAAAAAATCAAAACTTGACCTATTTTTCAGTAAAAGTAGATCATCACACTCTATCTAACCATATATAAAGAAAATAAAAGAAACTTCTGGTTTAATTTCCCATTTCCGGCATTTTACTAAAAACGAAGGTTATTCGTGTTTTTTCTTTCTTCTCAGGTTTCTCAATTAAAACGTCTAAATAATTTACAAAACGATCAAGATTTTTATGCTCTTACATATTGTCGAGTACCTGTACGTCGTTTTGGTTTACTTCATGAATCATCATCATCATCATCGATAGTTGTTAATTTAAATGATCAATCAACAACAAATACATCATTATCCATAACACATTTATCTCAAGAAAATCATCATGCGTTTTTAAATGCAATGGATAAAGATTTAGCATCAATGCGTACTAAAGTTGAACAATTGATTGAATCACCAACAACAACATTAATATCTGATCAACCAACAATGAAAATGATGATACGATCAACAAAAAAACCGCTCAGTGATTTCAATTGTGATGGTGCCGATTGTGGCTGTAAATTTTGGCATATTGTTACAGTTATTATTCTTATTGCACTTCTTATTCCACTTATTTATATTTATGTTTATATTAAATATCCACCTAATACAACAGAACATTTACCATAATCGATTTATTTAATTTTCGTTATTAACTCTAGTACTACCGGCATAGGTCATTTTTGACCGGGACTCAAAAATTTCAAAATACACTAGAAAGATTTTATTTTTTTCTGGTTTTTGGAAACAACTAGCATCCATTACTAATAGATATACGCAGATATATGTTCTTGAACCTAAAAAGCAATTCATTTTTTCTCTATACCATTACACACTTTTAATATGTTATAATGACCTCATTACTCAATAAATATGAAACAAGAAAAAGAGGCAAGTCAACCTTGAATCTACAATTGAATGAATCATCTACCATTCTAATTGGATAGCTCAAAATCACTTCAAAAAAATGTTTTTTAATGGATCTAAAATATTCAGTTGGAATAGTAAATGACTTATTGCATTACAGTTTCGAAAATTTAACTTGTATCTCTTTCTTGTTATATGTTTGTTGTATACTGAAGACATGTTATTCCATCGAAGGCTTGTAATAATGTAGAAAACAAATGAACTTCTTTTTTAATTCAAAAACGTATATCTATTCATGAGAAATGCTAGTTGCTTCCAAAAACTAGGAAGAAACAAAATCTTTCTAGTGTATGTTGAAATTTTTGAGTCGGAGTCAAAAATGACCCCGGCTGGTAGTACTAGGGTTAATGTGGAGTGGTTTTTTCTTTTCTGTTTCTATTTTGAGTGATGCTTTTTTATTTGTTATTAATTCATAGAAATGTTAATGATTAAAAATACGTGGTTATGTATCTATGAATTTGAAATGCTCTATAAAAAAAAAACAGTTCTCTTTTTCTTTCAACGTTTAGATTCAGATCTTTAAAATAAAATTTTTATGAAAGAATCTCTTCTTTAGTTATTCTTTCATTGATAAAAAATAAGAATAATATAAACTTATAATCTCTTGTCGATAAATAATTCAACTTGATTTTTATAACTTTTTAAAACATGAGCTATAAAATAACTATATAAAAATTTGGAATATCTTCACTTCCATTCGGTCAAATTGGTTCAATTTGTTTTGTTGATGATACAGACCTAGTTGAAGTTGGTTATTTTATTTTATAAAGATAACATAATCAAATACTACTCATCGGTAACTTTCAGTGGTCACCAAGCGAGAGAACACTGTAAATATGACTCATCAATGAAGCTGATATTTGGTCCATAAGTAGTTCTCGTGAATCTTCAAATGTCTTGGAAATTTCAGCTTAAATGGTTATGTTGTTCCTGAGATATCAAATGTTGAAAAAATTGGACTTGCGTACCTTTCCTGGTGACACATAATTGTTTTTGGATATTTAATATTTCACGAACAACACATGTTTAATTCAACTGTTGTGTCTAATAATTCAAATGTATAATAGTAGTGTTTCATGCTTAAAAATTTGAAAAACTGTAACAGTTGACTTTTAAACTAACTAGTTCTAAAAGTTTATATACACAGGCGAAGACTATAACTTTTACAATCTTCTCACTTCCTCCTATGCTTTTAATATCACGGCGTCATTATATGATATCATTGAATATCAAGTGAAAATAAAGAAGTAGTAGATTTAGAGACCTTTAAATATTCATACTTTCTCTAAGGTGTAGATGAAGAGAAGATCTGCACTCTCCTTCATCGAAAGTTGATGCTGTTTAGAAAGAAAAATAAAAACTCAGCAAGAAAACCACAAATTTTCATTTCACTGTTTTATAAGTACATAAGTTATATGCATATTTTCCTAAACAATTTCTTATTCTAAACCAGTGAAATTCTTAGAGTAAGTTAAATAATTACAAAGATGCATCTATGATATTAAATAACAATGATAGAGAGAAATAATCGAAAAAAAAGTAAAATATATCGTTTATTTTATTCAGAAAGGTATAAAAAAAAAATTAATAAATAATGTTCTTTATAATAATTAGTAGTATCAATACCATCCATAACCATAATGACCATATGCACCAGGAAAACCGTAACCATACATTCCAGGATGACCATGCATTCTTGGATAACCATACAGAACATCAGGAAAACGACCAATGATACCATCACCATTAAAGTCAATATGAGTTGCTCTTTCCATTCGACTTAGAAAGCCTTTAAAAAAAACAAAATAATAATAATAATAATTAAAAAATACAAAATCTATTTTCAAAATTTATACCTTGCCCTCCAATATATCCATCACCATTTAAATCCATACCAAGATTACGTTCAAGACGATTAACAAGAAAATCTATTCAGAAAAAAAAATGAATAAATGAAAAGAGATTTTAAATATGACTTACTCATTTTTTTTTTTTATTGGTTCACTAATCAATGTAAAAAGTATAAAATATGATTTGTAATATATTTTGCAGTAGTCTAGACCATCATTTATATATGATAGCACTTCGTTTTATAACGAAAATCATTTTTTTCTAATTGACGTCATAGTGACGTATTTTATATGACGTGGATGAGTGGGTACTGCCTATGTTTGATATAAAAATAAGCAATATAAGATACACATAGTTACCCTTGAAAGAATAATCATGCTATGCGCACCTGACAATTTAGATATTTTTCTTTTTCATTCTAGAAAAAAATAACATCATCAAATGATAATTCATTGAGTGATTCATATGATGATAACAAAGTTTGAAATTTAATTACTTCTGTTTGAATTAATAAAATGAATACGCAATAGTAGTTGATAAATAATTAGCTTCAAGCAGTTTTTTTTTTATTAGTGCTTTATTTTTATTCAATTTGTATGAGTACAGAAACTAGACCCTAAGTCTCTAGTTTCCAATCGGTTTCGAGTTTTTACAAGTAATTAGAGTAAATCAAGTTCGAGAAACAGTCGAATCTATCAATAAACAGTATGTATGAAGTAATCAATTAGTGTTATGACGCAAAGATCATTGGTTTTAATCATCGATGACATAGAATAGCGCTCAGGTAGAGTATCAAAACCCTAGAATCTGACTCAAGGGTTAGATGGCGATGCCACTCAGCTGGCCTAGGCAAACTTCAAGCATTTTATTATTGTATTCAATAATAGTAATTACAATAAACATATTTGTTTGAGACTTAGTAATTGCGAACATAAGAAAAAATGAATTTAATATATCAAAAAACAAAAACTCCCAGTTCCGATTATTTGATTGATACACTAATTATTCTTTTCGTAAAAGAATAAACAATTTATTTTTATTTTTTAGAAAATTACAAGTTATTTTTACAACTACACATGTTTAAAAAAATGAAAAAAATAGTTATTTTCAATGACAATGGCATTTTGTATTGATATATTGACGTCAATAGATGATTATATATTGTTTCCGGTAGACGGATGTCTAGTTTTTGACATCAATTCAAACGCTACATAAAAGAAAAAAAAATATAATTATATATAAGAAGATATATGTGGCATTAGACAGCGTACACACATAAAATAATACATATATTCAACTCGACGTCAATGATTTCGGTGTTTCTCTCCACGAATTTCCGGCATTTTCCGGTTGGAAAGACGCTATTTTCAGCTGAAAGATCCAGGAAAATGGTAGTAGCTTGCAAGAAGAAATCCGGTAGTCAGATTTTCTTTTTCTGGTCATAATTGGATGTAGACAGACACCGGATGCTTGATTTGAAGTTCCTAAATTTTTTTCTGAGTGTTCCTAGCAAGACAACATTCATATACGTTGACCTGTGATATAAAATCTAGAATTTTCAAGATTAAAATTGATAAATTTAAAAAAAAAAAATATTCATCTTCGATGATATGATTTATCATCATCTATTTGCAGTGCTATTATTCTACGATGTCTTAACCTTATATGAATAATATTGTTGAACATCGATGTATCAACATAGAAATATATATAAATATATATATATTCGATCGATATTTATTCAATTTTTAATTTTCGTCCTCATTGACTCTTTGTTTGTCTTTCTTTTCAATTCATTACAATACACTATTCAATAAATATTGAATGCACAATTCATATTCTTTAACAGTTTAATTGAATAGATGATAATACATATACAATAAAAATACTAATTATTCTCTTTTTAAATTTCTTTAGTATTGAAATCTTTTTTTATATGTCAAAAACATAATTGTTAATTATCAGGTGAATACTACAATCCTAGTGAAAATATTCATCAAGTAAAAATGACTTGCCAGCAGGAATACTCAAATTACGTATGTGAGTACTCGCACAATTTTATATGCGCATATGAATACTATTCATGTAAGTTGATGAGTTTATCTCTAGAGATTTACTCCTAGGTAATGACATTAGTTGTCAATATAGTACTTATAGTTGTTTTTTTTTTCATGAAATATTTAGTAAAACATTTATATACTTGCATAAATAAAAATAGGTTAAAGTTCTGTAATTAATAAAAATGGCATAAAATAACCTGCAATAGACAGAATCTATTTTAGTTAATCTTTTATTCATTACTGATGAGTTGCTTATACGATTTTGTTCAAGATTCTCTGTAAGAGAAGAAACAAAGATTTGTCATTTAATAAATTATTAACTTGTCAAATGAGATTAAAACAAATTTTCAGATTAACAGTAACATGCAATCAAACAAAAAGAACTCACAGCTCTTATTACAAGTCCATTACGATTTAAAATCATCATATACAAATGTCAATTTGACTTTTTCTTTTGAATAGGTACTTAGTATTTCATGTTTATTTATAATGAGATTTGCCTGTTTCACAGAATAATTTATTTCATATTTTTTTCTTTTCTTACATTCTATTAAGTTTTAATATACTCATACTTTATGAGATAGAAATAAAGAAACTTCATCATTAATGCAAAAGTTTAGATATTATAAAAATAAGATTTTATTTATTTTGAAAAATTCAACGAAAAGAATAAAATTTAAAAAAAATACACAATAGATATAGAATTGCAGGAATATCTCGAGATCGCCAGAACTGGAAGGGAGAGGGTGATGACTCAAGAGGTTTATTGAAAGATTTTTGCAGAGATTGACCGAATTTTGAGTAAGATCGAGCATTTTTTTTGAGAATTTGTGAGTAAAAAAGAAACAAATAAAACGCTGGAGAAAATTTTTCAAGATTGTGGGTGACCCTACCCGCTCTCGAGATACTACTCATTATCATACAACTGTACGATTCCTTGTGAGGTGGATGCTCATGAAACAATTAGTATTACATATCAAGTAATCAACTGTCATACTCAAATGTTAGCACGAATAGTATCAACGAGCATGAATGAATTCTCGTGACATTTTCTAGTATGAGTGCTTTCTTGATTAGTACTTATACTAGGACAAATATTATGTAAGCGATATTCATAAATTAATAATAATCATAATAATAGGTTTTTTTTGTTTTAAAATAGAATTTAATCAATGTTTAAGTAATAAATCAGAACGATTAACTAAATAATGCAATAGACAACGATATAATTTTCAATCAATATAGAAAATTTTTGTTTTTTCAATGTTACATAGGGTAGGGCGAGAAGTTCATAAGAACGATAATGGATTTTTTTTTTGTTTGTATTCCAACAAAAAAAATCGGGCTCGAGAGGAAGTGCGCAAACAAACGTGACAATCAATCAAATAGAAGGAAATGAGAGTCAAAACGTCTGTTTTTTTTCGATTATTAAAGAAATGACTAATGTTCTCTGGAATTGTTTAACAAATTATTATCAATTGAATTGTTAACAAAGGAATATTTCATTTTTCTAAAATTGACACCTTGAATATAAGTGGTTTCCGATAACTCTTAAAAACAAAGAAAACAATCCATTGTTCGTCAATATTTCTTTTATAATAAATATCCTATATTCAATTAACTTTTGTGTCAACACTAAAAAACTTTTATGAAATAAAACATCTAAAAATGAATATACAAAAAATAATTACAGAGAAAACGCCTGCGCTCCCTTCTAAAATTGATAGGCCTACATAAATATAAAAATACATTATAACATTATATTTTCTCAAAATAGAAGAGTACTTTTTTAGTTTGATTGTATATTCTTACCCTCAGACACTGTTGAGAAATCTAATAAAACTGGAAAAGTACTTTTTTCTCTTGAGAAAATATAAGTTACAATATGCATTTGTATTCACAAGGGAGTATTAGCTATAAGAATATCGAAGACTCAATAATTGATTTATATTAAAAAAAAATCTTTTATAATTTCATTGATATTTATTCATAATATAGAAATATTATTTTACAGAAGAAGTAATCGAAATTTATTGAAGAATATATTTATGACATAAATAAACAATATATATAAATTTAATTCGTTTTTTTTACACTTATACAAATATTGACGGACAAAATTTATCACAGCGAAACAAGTAGAATTACAACAATAAAAAATGTCTTGAAGCATATTCTTTGTTTTTATTAAGAGTTTGATTTTTATGATTGATATGTCTTTTTTCTATTCGTGTTAATGACTGTTGACGATCATTTCGACGTCTAAAATAAATATAAGATATAGAATAAATTTTTAAAAAAATCTATATATATGTTTTACCGGAATAGAGTACTACTTAATGTCAAGCATATGATAGGATTTGAACAACTATTTAAATTAAATAAAAGACTAAAAATAGTCATGAGCCAATTCATTGTTTTTTGTGATAGAAATTTTCCATTTAATGCCATTATAATTGATCCAATATAAAATGGTGTTGAACAAAGTATATAAGCAAGAACAACAATAAATGTTAATTTAATTGTTTTAAGACGTGCACGTGATAAAAAATGACTTGCACCATAACGTTGTTTGATTTGTTGTCCATCTAAACTATTTGAACTTGGATGTTTTGATAATGTTAATGATGAACGTCTTAAACGAAATACAACTGGATACATTATTGGTGAAGATTTATTAATAAATGTCATTGTTGTTATACTTGAACATTCCATAGACGGATAATGAATATGTCTATGATTTTTTAGAATAGTTTTTATATTTCGATCTAATGTTGTTGTTGTTGATATTGGTGAATTATTTGGAATCTTTGCAGTAGTAGTCGATAATAAATGTGTCATATTTGTTGGTTTTGTATTATGTGATAATTGATACATTGAAAAATTTCGATTTACAATTAAATAAACTGAACCATAACAATATATTAATACAAAGATAGGTAAAAAGAATTGAACAACAATTGTCCATAAAATATAAATTAATTCCCATGTTCCATTCTGTCCTAAAAATCTAGCGACACATATTTTTGTTCCATGTGTTAGATCACGTTCCAAACGAAATATAAATAATTGTGGTGATGCAAGAAGAATACTTAAACACCATACAGCTATCATATGAAGAAGACCTGCACGTGTTGTCCATGTATATGTTGTTAATGGATGAACAATTGCTTGATAACGATCAATTGTCATAACAACAAGACTAAAATAAAAGAACAATTGTTTAAATTTTTTTAACAAATGAATTATTTAATAAATATAACTATTATAGACAATCTATTTCATATTCGATCGATCATACATGAAATAAAATTATGAATGTCTTTTTTTTAAGTCTACATTTGAATAGATGACAACAAATTTTGATGACTTTAATTTATACTATGAATATATAACTCATCAGTTAATAATAATTTATAATTGTAAAAAATATTTTGACTTTATTTATATTTTTATTCTGACTATATTGACTTAAGTTAAAAAGAAATACCTTGGAATTTGAATTATTTATTCTTATTAACACTTTCTTTTTCTTTTTCCTTATGCGAAAGGTTATGTGTCATGTATCATCTGCCCTCTCTGCTATTGTTTGAATTATTTATTACATAGCATATTGTTTCTCGTTGAAACAATCAAGACAATAAAATTTGTCACAATCAGAACATTAGGTTTTTATTTTCTTTTGCTGTCGCATTACTTGCTTCTCTTGATTGTTGTTGTCTGATTTTCTCGTAGCAGTCAGCACAGCGTCTTTGGACATCGTGATCCAACCCTTCCTTTTCTACAAGCTTGTGATCAGCGAGTTTGCGTTTCGTTTGGCTTGTTGATTGTTGCTACGGACCAGGTTTCAGCTTCTCGAATGGCGTACCAAGTAATAGAAGATCGAAAAAGACTTTCACGAAGCTGTACCATGGTCATATGGCTTCTGTCATACTTTTCCTCGTAAATCAAATAGGCATTAACGCTGTGCTGATTGCTACGAGAAAACCAGACAACAACAATCAAGAGAAGCAAGTAATGCGACAGCAAAAGAAATAAAAATCTTCTGTTCTGATTGCGACAAATTTTATTGTCTTGGTTGTTTCAACAAGAAATAACATGCTATGCAATAAATAATTCAAACAATAGCAGAGCGCACAGGTGATGCATTATACAAAACTTTCTACCTAAGAAAAAAGGAAAGGAAAATGTTTTTCTAGTCATTTTCTTGTTAAAATATGGAGGGTCCTACCAGTGGGACCCATCGACCCGAAAAGGTTAATATTATATATTGTCTTTGGAAAAGCAAAACTTTTGAAGATATTTTTATTATACATTCAGATAGCGTGATCCTTTTCATTTTTTTTTTGTAACTTTTACTTATTTTAAACCTGACGTAATTTAGAACGCATCACTAGTTTAGAACAAAGTGTACGTTAAAATGTACTGAAAGATGTAATAAACTTACGTATAAACAGAAATATATGTTGATGTTAACATAAGAAACACCACCAATCGACAAATAAAATCTCCACCAAAAAATGTTGATGTTGATTTCCATATAAACATTGGTAAAACACTAAAAAATGCAACTAATAAATCAGCTATTGTAAGATGAAGTATAAAGAAAGCCATTCGTGTTGTTCGTTTATGTCTTTTTGCTAACATAACAATTAATACCAAAATATTACCAATTAATGCTGCGATAAAGATAGTTGCTAAAACAATTTGTTCAACTAATCTTAATTGATGATCAAAACGTGCTGATATAAGAGAACTATTGCTTGTTGTTATATTCATCATAATAAAATAGAAATAATCGTTGAGAGAACTAAACAATATATCTATATAGATGAATAGCAACCAATGACGAATCTAGAAAAAAAAAAGATTTTCTTTTTTCTTGTCCTTGAAAGAAGAAAAAGAAAAAGAAAATATTATAATATACAATTAAATGGGTGATCAAACATTGATGAAAGAAAGATAATAGTTTTTTATGATTTAGAAAAAAAACGAACGTATATTCTTTGTTTTTCTCATATGGTTAAACTTTAGTCGTTAGCTAAAAAAAGATAAATGATTAGAAAGCATCTGTCAATTATAAAGTATATTTATTAAATAGATTCATATGTCATGCTTTATCCTACACATCTTATTTTTTGAATCATTTCTATAATTATTTTCTTTTTATATCGTTATTTCTTATTCTTTCGCATTTTATCTTGACATACATCTAATGACAATAGTTAAATTTTCAAGTGTTAGAATTTAACGGCAACACTATTCATCATCCATTAAATCTATATAAGTGTTCATCAATATGAATATATACAAAGAAACTTCTATGTATATTGTATCATGCAATAACAGCGTTAATCTTTTGTCAAAGCTTAGCTTTTCGTTATCCTTGACATCTGAATATGTATCATTAGTTTTACGTAAGAAATATGAAAAATCTAATTTAGATCATTAGATTAAAACTACCACTAATCACAAGATTATTGTTTTAGGAATTGAATACTAGTTAAATTTCTTATGAAGTTTTAGCGATTAAGAAAAAACCGTTTCATTACTAATTTAATAATATTAATGAATAAAAATAAACATTAACATAAAAATATTTTTTGTCTTATTCATGTTTTTAATATGTAATCTATTAATATGAATCTATATCAAGAAAAAAAAACTAATAGAATAATAATGGGTAATTCTATAATAAAATGATTCGATTGCTATAAAAAGCAAATTCTAATATCATTTGATTCATTCTTACCTGTATCATATGAACGTCTTCTGACTGAAATGAGATATTATTATTTTTTTTTTGACTAAGAAGAAATAGCAGATTAGAGGTCAAAGAGTTAAGAGTATTTTTGAACGTATGTTATGGTATAGATTCATCAATTAATAAGTTTTTCGCAAAATTAGAACTTTAACCATTGAACAGTGAAGTCTGTAAAATTACATTTTTAAAATTTAGATAAAGGGCGAAGCTGAATAATAGTAAAACAGACATTTTCAATATTTGCTGTGTTCTAACATAGATACCACTGATAACAGTATTGTAGTCTCAAAAATCATTTTGATTTTTTGAAAACTCATTCTAATTAAAATTTATGAAAATAAATGAGACACAATAGAAGTGTTTCTTGAGAAATTTCTTCGCTAAGTCATAATAGAAGATTGGATTTATTCTATTTTAGCGAGGGTTTTACTTATCTTCAAAAATAGTAAAATGAATATGATCATTAAATTTTAATGAGACAATATCTAAATATGGAATCAGTGTATACATAATCTTGTATTTATCATCTCAAAATTACATTTCAACATAATGGTAAAAGTCTCATTAACTAAATATTTTCCTAAGATAAGCTCATTTCTCATAATTAAAATCAGAAATGACTACTTGAAGAGATTACTTCACTTATTAGAAGTCAAAAACATGATACTAATTAATTCTAGCTGATGAATATTATACGATAAAATTATACATGGATTACGCAAGTTATATTGAAAGTGAAAAAAAACAACAACAACAACAACAACATTCTGTTCTATAAAGATGAATTGAAAGGACACCGTTCGATCAGATCGTAAATTTGCTATCCCTTAGATCTCATTCTCAATAGAATAGAAAGATAGAACATGAAATTCTGCACACATTTCTCTCTATTTATTTTGTTTCTTGGTGAATGCAAAAAATTTTTCATAGATTATATAGTCTCTCAAGAGATCGATAATTTTAAGACATTTCAAATAATGACTCATACCTGTCTGACTCTACATAAACTAATTGATGAACATGATCGATATGTCAATTTGTAGAGCATGAACAACTGCATTGATCTATACTATTAGTTTTCACTTTAGGTTCATAATAGAAAAATCACGGATATCATAGTCATTATTCGAAACGACCTAAAGCGATAGACTCTCCTAAGACTATTTAATCCATGAAAAATCTTCTTTTAATATGCAACAAAATAAATAGACAGAAACACGTGCAAAACTTCATGCTTTATCTTTCTATTCTATTGAAAATGAGATCTAATGAGGCGGAAGGGGTAGTAAATTTACTCTCTTATCCTGCGGTATCTTTTGTTGCATAGTTTTGTATCTTTTTTTCTTTATTGGAATATAATATTCCTGTTATATATATGTCAAAGGAAAGCTGAGACATGACAAATATGTCATATTCTTGTAAACAAAAATTAACACAAAATTATTAGGGTTTATATTTCTGTTCGTTAGTCGTGGGTTGACTCTTTGTTTTTGCTATATGTTATATTTAGGAAGCGGTAAAGAAAAACAAAATAATATATATCTGTCCTTTTTTCTATGAAATTTATAATTAACAATTATGATAAAAATCGTTTCTCTTGTGTAGGAGTATTCATTTGATTATAAATCAGTATAAGAATTGTATCAGGATGTGGAATCATAATGATTGTTTATACTTTGAGGTTTTTCTTGAAGACAAAAAAAAACCTCATTGTGGCTTTGGGCGAAATATGCAGATGTTATTTTTCCTGGTTATATAATTATAGATGTCAATAAAAATTGCAATTAGAAAGATCATATTAGAAGAAAATAGTTAAGAGTATTTACATAACCTCGAATACTCTAGAATGAATAAAAAAGATAGTAAATCTCAGAGTGATACTTAGAGTTTACTGATATCATTTTTTGCATTATTACGATAAGTTTTATTTAAAGATATATTGTACAGATAAAATATTGGTATAAAAAAAAACATATAAGTTCAGTTTTATATGATTGCATGAGATTATAATAATTTATTTAATTAAAATAAAGAAAAACATATATTGTTGTCTAAAACAATGTATAGAAAAACTAAATGATTCTGTTTCTATAACTATACTTATATTTTAATATGTGAGTTCCACAAAACTTTGTTCTTGTAAAGACAACATAGTTATTTTCTCTGATTCATAAAAATTTGTATGAAGATTTCTTTTAGTGATAAACATAAACTGATTGATGTGTTCTAGGACATGACTTGTTTTAACTTCCTGTTAAGTATAAATAAGCAGATGCTAATTCATTCATAAGAATTAATAATAAGATTGCATCAAAACAAGTTCTATATTGAAAAGGAAGTTAATAAATTTATGCTAAGAGTAGACGCCTAAGAAATCATTTTGTTTTCTTTTCAAAATAGAAATTGAATGTAATAAATTTAGTTCTAATGAAAATGTAGTGCATCCGGACAGGATCTGATTCAGAATAAGAATAAAACGTCGTCGTTCAGCTACCTTACAACATAGGCTGCTGTCTAAAAACACTTTCATTAGTCTGACAGTTTTCCTATAATTAGTACTAGCTGTAGCTCTGAATAGGAGATCGACTAACGACGGAATTCTTTCATTTAATTACTTGAGATCTCCGCACATAGTAGCCAAAAGGACTGGATTGTATCACAATATAGTCAATATACTATCGTACGGATAACCCAAATTCGTATTTCATAGAAGAATGATAATTTATGCAGTCATTTCAGAATTGTTTTGAATCATTCCTAGGGTATTTATAGAAAATATGAACCAATAGCTTCATGATACATTGATTTTACATCAATCGTGAAAAAATACATAGAGAGTGATAGATTGTGTATTAGGAAAAAATGATCTTGACACTCTTCAAAATTTGACCCGCGCTCGTTCGCGGATCAGGTCAGCTTTACAACTCTATAGAGTGTCTGATAGACATTAACGATGTTACCTTTCTGGTTGTCATACAGTTGTAGACAATGGTCTCCACTTTGAAGCATCTGAATCATTATAAATACTGGATGTCTGAAAATTTTTATTCACATACTTCATCAAGAGTATAAATCAGTGACATAATTCCGCTTCGATTGCTTAAATGCAAAGATAATTATGATGGATGACACTTATTTTTGCACTATACTTTTTAACCTGAGAAAGATTGTCTACCCAATTTTGCATCAATTTCTTATCAAATAGATGATTAATTCTTGATATTTTTTTAGTGAAACTAGAATTTAGTCTATGGCCGTTCTTAACTCAAAAGATGAGTTTATTTTCTTGAATATTAGCGTCTCTGGATGTTTCTGAATTCTTCATCTCATTAACACGATAATCACAGCTATATCATTTCCCATAAGTACACAGTTTGTTTACAAAACTTGTAAGCGTTAATGTCCAACTGTAGAGATAGTTTTTCTAAGAATTTGTGCTTCATTCATTAAATTTCTATTGCGTTCTCGTTTCAAAAAGATATTATATAATTTTTCTCCACATCAATAGTGACAGTGCCAGAGAGAATTGATGAAGTTCAAGGATATTAGTTGCGTAGATAACCGGAATATGACATTATTTAATGAACTGTCAACTGACCTTGAAAACTCATCGTTTCTGGAGTTAATGCAAAAAATTATTTACGTATGAACAAAATAAACTATCTTTGAGGTCACAACATGTTAGGTCAATCAGGACAAAAACGTCAGTTCAGTTGGTTTAGTAATTTTTATTACGTTTTAGAAATATTTTTATATTAATGCTGCACAGATAAAGCCACTGGCAAGGTTTTTATTAAAAAATATATAAAGTTGACGTGGGAAGTTTAGTGCGCTTATGATTATTAAATAGGAAATTGACAATGGCACGTGACCTAAAAAAACAATAGACTTCTGCAAGTCATTTTTTAATTTATTAGATTTATTCAAATGCCTAGATTTATCTTTTGACATTATATTGCAAATCATAAATTTTAAAAATAAAATAGAAATTCTATTTTAGTGTTAATTTCATCTTTTATACTCTTCTATAGTTTGGCTATTGGTCTTGGCATGAGTCTAGTTTATGCAAACACCTATCTTCCTCAATTTTATCCTCAACAAAGTTGTTTACATAAACTAGACTTATACTCTCATTCGAAAGTTATTCCTCACATAAAAAGAACTTGTTGCATTAGTTAGAATTGTCTTTTTCGGAGCAATTGAATATAGAAGAAAGGATTTCGTAGTAGAAACTTCCTATACAACTCAAATGTAAAGCACACACAATAGAGTCTTTTCAATAGTCATAGAAATTTTAGACTAGTATTTATTTGAGCAATAAAAATACTGAAATGGGCAATAATTAAAATGCGATTTAGCAATAATTGTTGAGCAACAAAAAAACTTTATTTGAGCAATAATTTTTTAGCAATAAAAAAACTTTATTTGAGCAATAATTTTTGAGCAATAAAAAAAGTTTATTTGAGTAATTTTATATTGTTATATGTACAATAATTAATTCCTTACGTAGCAATAGTAATTTCATATTTTAGTAATAAAAAAAAAGAAAAATGAAAAAACAGTATATTATTGTGTGAATAAAGCTTTTTTTTGCTTTAGGTAGGCTGCCTTCTTTTCTTTTTATATTTAATTTTGTAAAATTGAAAAACTACGTATTTGTATATATAAATAAATTCATATTGCCCTACTGAATTACTACTTTATTGGAGAAATGGTAATTATATATATGAATGAGCTAGGTAAAAACCAAATACCCTAGAAAGAAAACATGACGAAGAAGGAAATATACCTGAATAACATCAAGGGAAGAGAAATATCTAAGTTAGGGAAAGGAAAGAAGAGAGAAAGAAAACAAAAGATATATGTATATATCGAAGTTGATTTTAACATTCGGTCCCCTTTTAAAGGCGACTAGTTGAATTTAAAAGGCAATTGGTTGATTTTGAAATATTTTAAAGTCAACTCCCACACATATATATCGTACATGTCGTCTGCACGACATCATAGAAGAGAAGACAAGAAAAAAAGATATACAAGCGAGTTACACTGTAATACCCTTTTTATATAAAATTTACCTTTAATTTAAATAAATTATTAGTCATTCTGTATAATCGTTGCTTATTTCATATAATTATTGCTAAATTTCATTACTGCTCATTTTATTTTATTTTTGTATTGCTACATTTCA
>CAJNOL010000339.1:10872-79346 GCA_905250125.1 Rotaria sordida | reverse complement strand
ATTTCATTACTGCTCATTTTATTTTATTTTTGTATTGCTACATTTCATTATTGCTCATTTAAATTATTTTATTGCTCAATTAAATATAAGTGGAAATTTTATATTATTGCAATTGATGGTAGACACTATTATTATCTATGAAATGAAGAAAAGTTAGAACATTTCGATATATATTTCAATACTTATTTTACGTAATTCATGTAGATTTTCGACGAGAATAGTGAGTGTAAACTTAGCAGCGAAGATTAAAAGCGATGAACGACATTAATAACAAGATTTAGAAGGTTCTAGATATCACGAATGATGTTTTGATTTCCCACAACTATCATATGATCAATAGAAAAGAATGAATTGATTAAATACTAACTTTTGTAAAGAATTAATATCAGTATTTCTGAGTTCATCGAGATACATAATAAATCCTTAAGATTTGCCGTAGATATAACGAATATATTCAATAGACATATTTGTCCATTAAATCAATGGCTAGACTAATAATAATAAATTATGAAAATGAAATGAAAATAAAATAAAATAAAATTTCTGTTCGAAATGGAGAAATAAAAAAGCTATAGCGTTTACTGATAATCAATTATCATTGGAAAAGAACTACCGTATTTTAGAGATTTTATATTTTGAGTATTTTTTATTAATATAACGAAGCTAAAGAAGACATGTGAATTCCACATTTCAGTCCGAAAGAGGCTGCATTAACAAGCTTTTTCTGAATGTGACCATCATTGAATCATTAACAATTAAATATATTTCCTGATTAATCAAGCGAAGTGACTTCTACTACAATATATAACTATTTTTAGCATACATTAACTCGTATTTGAATTTTTGTTCACTACAGCTTATTTGTCTTTTGTCTGGTAATCAATCGATGGTCGCACCTAGAAATCTTTAAGAATCACTTATCCCATCATATACTGATATTTAGAAGGGTTCATCGTTCTTATGAAAGTTTATGATAACCATCATTTTGAATCAATATTCTTAAGAATTGGGAAAATTTGTTGCCAGGCATTAGTCCCAACACTAGTGTAAATAGATGCATTTTATATGTAGAAGAATGACGAACTATAAACTATCGTAAAGATAATAGATTTCAATACTACTTGATGATTATGTTCACGCAAAAGGTTTTGCTTGAGAACGTATTTAGTAATGTAAGAGTCAATGTTCTATACTATTTTTCCTTGCTTTCAAGATTGAACTAAGAGAGGTTCATAGAGTAGACATATTACTTGCGGACAAAATATTAGCATAAAAGTTTGAATCCCTTGAGACGATTCTTCAGTGAGTTTCGTCATCAGACCTAATATCAATCGTCTTGAAAGATATTATTTTTTTGTTTTTCTTACAATAACGTATGTTATTATAAAATAAATGAATATATATATATATTTATTTGACATTTTTGTCGAAAGTGAGAAAATACATATGAAAAATATAATGAGATTATAAATTATCCCATCCACCAGGATATTGCATATTGACTTGTCGTCGTTTGAATTCATTTTTAAAATCATTTCCAAGATGATCAAGATCTTTTTCATCTCGAATAACACCCTGAAATAATAACAACAAATATTCTTTACTCACTGGTTTTTTTTTCCTATATATACCTTTGGTAAATATCCCAATAAACGATATGCATGTTCACGAAGTAATTTAATACGTTCTTCTTCAATAATTTGTTTTCGAATTTGTTCAATACGTTCAGCTTCAATACATTCATCAATATCACGTTGCTAAATAAATATTTAAATAATAATAATAATAATTCTATTAATACAAACTTTATCAATTGCTATTTGACATCGACGTTCTTCAAGTAAAGCATCAACAGCTTTTTTATGTTCAATTTGTTTCATACGACGTTTTTGAGCATTCATTTGTTCAATACGATCATCTTCAGCAAATTTCGTCATTAACTATAAGAAAAAAAGAAAATTTTTATTATAAATAATTTCTATTGTTTGTTTTTTATTAACTTGTTGTCGAAATTTTTCTTCGTGTTGTTTAATTTCTATATCACGTAAACGTTTAAATTGTATTTGTTCATTACGTTCACGTTGTAATTCAAGACGTTGTCTTATACGTGTTTCAATTTCATCACGTTCACGTCTTCGTATAGTTTGTTCTTGTTCTTCCAAATATAATTCTTGTCGTATTAATTCTTGTTCTTCACATTCTTCACGATTACGTTTTATTTGTTCAGCTAATGCATGTTGAACTTTATCTAAAGCTTGTTCTTGAGAATGTTTTTTAGCTTTTACTATTTCTTTTCGTTGTTCTTGAATTTTAGCATATTCTTTTATACGATGATTTTCTTCTTCCATACGTTGACGCTCTATAGCTTTCCATTCGTCACGTTTACGTTTAAATTCAATAATAAATTCACGAGTAGTACGTTGACGTTCTAATTTACGTTCCATTTCCCTATAGAAATAAATAAGAATCAAATATCTATATTTCATCTGTGATTATTTAATTTGAAGAGAATAAATAAAATTCTAAAAAAAAAAAGAAATACATACATTTGATCTTCTTCATAAATCTTTCGAATAATTTCATCAATAACTAATTTTTCTCGTAGAAATTCTTCATAAGCTTTTTGTTTATTTAATTCTTTTTCTTCAAGTTGTCGTTCAAGTTCTTGTTTATAACGTATCATTTCTTGTTGTCGAATTATTTCACGTTGATGACGATCTTGTTCAACTTTATCTGTTTCATTACGTATACGTCGTACTATTTCAGCATCTTCTAAATATGAATCAAGTTTTAAAGCTTCTTTTTCAGCCATTTGTGCTGTCCGTTCTTTTTGAATATAAGCAGCACGTAATTTTGATTCTAATTCACGTAATTCATAACTTGTTTCACTAAAAAAGAAAAGCAAAAATGGCATGTTTCTTTTTTGTTTTTTGCTTTTGAAATACCGAATTTGTTGTCGCATTTTTTCATCACGTATTTTTTCAAGTTTGATTCTTTCAAGTTCTGTAGCTAGACGTTCTTCTTGATTATGTGCTTCAACTGCTAGTTTTTTCTTAGATTGTGCTCGAATAATAACTTCTTTCATTGCTCGATCACGTTCAATACGTGCTTGTTCACGTATATTTCGTTTATTTATTGCTTTAGCTTCAAATTCTTGTATTTCTGCTCCAATACGATCTTGTGCCAGTTGTCGTTCACGTAAAATTCGATCAGCTTCTTGCTCACGTCGAGCATTTTGATTAGCGTTCCAATTACTTGTACTCGTACTACTACCATCTTGATGTTTATACAATTGACGAGTTAACGCCTATAAGAAAAAGATGTATATATATATATGTTTTTTTTTCTTCAGTATGCTTACCATGTTTATGAAAAACCTTTAAAATGTTTAGATTAATAGAAAAACAAAGTGTTTCAATTTCACATTGTTTATCTCATTACGTGTTCGGCTAGACAATTGAACAATTATGTCTCTCTATTTTTTTATAAGAACTCTAAAGTATTAACCTCTGAATTCAATATTTATATGTAAATAAAAAATGTTTTATTATAGGATAACTTCATTAAAACAATTGAATAACTTATAACCTTGATTTTTATGCTTTATACTTGACTTAAGAGTTTAACAATAGATGTCGATAGTTATATAAAGTATTCTATAACTGAATCCAAACGGAATTGATAACTTGCAAAGACACTTCACAAGTTTCCAAGTGAAAGCTTACCGACCAGTTCTGGCAAGAAATAGATAGGAATACATTGAGATTTTTCACCAACATTTTGTCTTTTTCAGACGAAAACGTGACTGAACAGTTCCAAAGACATCCTGATTCGGAATATTGCGTCAAAGTTTCATTTCGAGATATGGATATTCTCCCACATTTTTCTGACAAATTCCTGCAAAATCTGTTTATTTCTGAAGTTTAAAATCATCAACTTGAATTTTATCTCGATTAAACTTGACCAAAAACTAGAAGAGTGAGTGAAGTGTTATTTTGAAATTAAAATTTAATAATTGAACATGTTTAATCATCGGTTCGATTAAAAAAGAAAGAACTTTGAAATGCCTTTCAAAACGTGGGCAATAACCAATATCCTGTTTTTAATCATTTGATTTTTCTGCCTTGCGAATATATACAGTAATATTTAGTGGCAAGACCAGATCTTTTTCAACTTGTGAGCAGACGCTTAAATTATTCTTGTTCAACTCGAAGCTACAGTCTTATTATATTTCAAACTTTGGTTTATTTTTGAAGTAATTATCAAATAATGGAAGTAATGACTAAAGTTCTTCTTTCAATCCATAGTTGTTATTTATTAGACAGTTTTACGAAGCATTCAAACCGCATCTGATATCTCTTAATGAGACTCTCTATTCCAAATTTTTATTTTCGTTTGATTTGAATATTGTAAATGATGATCTTTTATTAGATTCATTCAATAGATGAACAGACAGTTTTGATGAGAAGACAATATCTCGGTTGTTTTTAAAGAAATTTCAAACCAAATACGAACAAGAAATAGCTACAACATTAAGCTTTTGAATGAGGGCCAGCATAGTTGAGATCAGATGATGTTTTAATCATAATTCTAATACATGTGAACTGATGGAAAGCGGATGGATACTTGCAATCAGAGTTTATGTCATACGTATACATCCAAAATCTCAATATCATAAAGAATAATAGCACTTCTGCTATCGAAGAGAAGACTAATACATCTACACATTACGAATAGAAGACATATGAATTTGTTAATCTGTAATGATGTTCAAGCACCTATTCCTAGACAAAGTGACGATAACAGAGTACATAGTGACTATGATCTCAGTCGTCGATGAAAAATGAAAATGATTTCTAAAGAGTATTCTTCATCATGATTATTCAACGTGTGGAAAAACATTTTTTTATAATGCAGACGGCACTTGACGAAAACTAATTTCATAATATCTGAAAAGCTTTGCTCGAAAAACTGATATTGTCTAGACATAATAGAAATTCTAGAACTTTTACTACGTCTTTTACATAGATCGTTCTAGAGGAGTGATTTACTAAACATCAAAATTTAATTATTGTTCTAATAATTTCTTTTTTTGTGTGTCAGAAGCACTTCTTTTATTTATTTGTTGAAAATAAAAATTGGAAAAAGAAAAATCATATTATGAGTAAATATTATGAGTTCCTATAGTATATGTATTGATAATTCTTCTATTGTCAATAGTAATTATTTTTTACATTCATCACAATTGCTTGATGTACCTAATGTTGATAATGGATGTGACATATTTAAACCAAGATCTTGAAGCATAGTTGTATATTCAACATTAAATTTTTTACGTTCATGTGTTGTTTTATCTAACATTGTTGGATCATCTGTATGACGTGTCGAAGTAAAATCATCTTGTTCATGTTCACTTGTTGGCGTAGGTTTTGAAACAGGTAATTCACGCCAATTTAAGGCACTAAGTACATCATTATATTCAATACAACCATCTTCTTGAGTCATACTATAATCAAAAAATAAAATAAAATAAAATAAAAATATTGAATTATAATGTTCAATAAAATTCACCGATTAATAAGTGTATTTAAAAGATAATCAGGTAATGGAACATGAACAGAACGTATAGCAATACGAACTTCTTCAGCAGGTAATCGACCATTTCGACTAAATGATAATAATTTGTAAAAAAAAAAAAAAAAAGAAAAGTCAAGTAAATCAAAATTTACTTTCGATCTCGTTTAATTAAATTTTCTTTTAATGGTAATAAATGTTCATAATTATGTTTTCTTAAATGTTCTTGAGCAATAGCAACAACTGAATAAATATCATGTTCTTTAAAATTTTTCTGTGCATAATATCGTGCAAGTGTTATTATTTCATGATCAACCAAAATATGTCCAACAAGATTTTTCATTAAATAATAAAATGTTTCATAACCAAAATAACCTTTATGTTGAGGATCATGTTTTTCAAATTGTTCAACACTATCAGAATTATTTGTTAAAAATTGTCGTAATTTTTCTAAAATTAATCGTTGATTTGAAACAGGAAAAAGATATGATTCTTTTTCCATTAATTTAAATGCATATTCATCAGCATCATATATATAAAAATCAAAACCATTTATTATTACTCGAGCTCCAACATAAAAATCTGTTCCATTAAAATATTCAGATATTTCAAGTGGATATCGTGGTTGATTGGGTCTTTTCACTTTTTGACGTTCAAGAAATTTACCACCATCAATACCTACATAAAAATAAGGAAATTAAAAATTCGATTGCTAATATTCAGATTTTTTGTTTTTTTATTACCAGAATTTCTTGTTGGCGGTTCATGAATATTAATAGTATCATCGGCAAGAAAATATGATATAATAAAATGTCGTTCAGCTTGTATTGGATCTTTTGTTATTATTTTAGCCATAAAACGAAGAACATTACTTTCAAGGCCTTGACTGAAAAGAAATAAAGATAAATAATAAATTTCAATTGAAACTTTATAATCAACGATGAACATGAAAATCAATTTAAATGATTATGTTGTTCGACATTGTATTCAAACCTCGCCATGGATAAGTCATTAAGATCTATCACTCGTTCGATAGTATGCTGAAACAATTTACTTACCGATCAAATCCCATAAATTTATTAAAATCTTTTTTAACTGGTTCTGGAAGCAATTTTTTCGTTGAATTTAATGAATCTTCTTCTGAACCAAAGCCCGTGTCTATACATAAATCACATATAAGTTTTTTCTTTTTTTTTTTTGTTATTCAATCTATATATTCTTACATGGATAACTTTGTCTTAATAGATTATAATCATTATCTTTTTTATAATTAATTGGTGTAAAATCTTGTACACCATATTTTGTACGATAATAATTTTTTGTAAATTCATCACAATCAGTTAATAAGACTTTACGTCCATAGACATTTATCAATTGGCCAATAGCTAAATCTTGATCAGTATAATACTTTTGATCAGTAGCACCTGTCTATAGAATTTAAAAATCAAAATTAATTGTTTTGTTATTTCTTTTTTTTTGTGCCTGTTTTATTTACTTTAAGATTATCAAGAATCCAACGTTGTTTATTTAATTGTCCAAATACATTAAGTACTGTACGTTGAGCATTTTCCCCCGGCAAACGTAATCCATTAAAATCTTTCGGTAATTTATTTCGAGCAAGATATGTTGGTGGTGCATCACGACCAGAATTTGGTGGAAGAACTTCACGAATTTCCATCGTATCATCTATAGATAATCGACAAAAAAAAAAAACAAATTTCAATATAAATCTTGTTCTGTCGTTTTTTCTTCTTTTCATTTGTTACCTGCAAGAAAATAATGTATAACAAAATTTCGTGCATCACCATATAAACTTTCTGTATCATCCCAAACACCCCAAAAACGTAAGACATGTGTATCATGATTAATAAATTGTTTTAATGTATCAATTCTTTCATATGGACGAAGTGGATTTTGAGTACCTTCAGCCTAATAAATTGAAAATATTTTTGAGATAAAAGTTAATGGAATATTTGTTGAAATTACAAAATAGAGATTATCGAAAAATATCAAATAATTTTAAGTATTAAAAAAGAAATCAAGTCAAAGAAAGACTATGATATTTATATAAAATAATTTTGAATGATCCTGATTTTATCCTATCCAGCTGATGATGATTCTAAGCTTGAAATTTAGCAAAACATACAATGTATTTCATAGTAATTATTAACTCGTATTAATGAGTAGTATGAAAATTTCTTGGAAAAAAAATTAAAATATTGAGTTAGAATCAAAATTTTGTGCTCTTTCCCGATATATATATATATATGCTAAAAGAAAGACCAAACATTTCTGAAGAAAATTATATTCTAATCATTAGTTTTTTTTGTGATGTTTCTATTAAATAATAAACGTTTAGTAAAAGACTCGTTTATTTCATGACCTTGGTTTTTTTTTCTTCTGAAACATACTGCTGCGAGGCTTTCGATGATTATCTTACTTTGTAGAGAACTGCCTCGTTTTTTACGCTATGCAACAAAAAAATTGATAATGTAAGGAGATTATTGCTGTCAAGAACGTATATTATCTAGGTAGTTATCCAAAACATTTTAGAAGACAACTGCAGTCAAGTAAAAAAGCAATCAAACTAAGTTAAATTAAGCATTTTTTATGACGCAAATAAGAAAATGACTTACTACTTGACGATGTTTAAGAAATGGATCTTCCGGTGCCGAAAAACCTAAGCATAAATTTTTTTTTTTTTTTTTGAATAAATTATTCAATACTCTTATGTCATACCTGGTGGTACACGTACACCAAGTTTTGTTAAAAAATTTCGTGTAAATGGATCACAATCAATTAATTTGTATACACGTCCATATAATGATACTTCAGCTCCAACATTAAATTGATCATATGTATAAAATCGATCATCATTTGGTGCTGGTAATGGTACACGATGACGTTTAAGAATTGTACCCTGAGGGAAACCAACATTATTTTGACGTTGTTCAACAACTAAAAACACAAAAAAATAATGCTCATATTATAAAATAATTGTATTAGTAGACCTTGAACTGTGTCATCTTCTGGATAAAAATAAACTCGACATTTTCGAATACGATATTGTTCTTCTGGACGTTCAGTTATTGATTCTTGAAAATAAGCATCAAAACAAAGAACTTGTTTATCAAAAGCAAGCCAAGCTGGTCGATCAGGTCCTTCACCTAGAAACAAATTTTCATAATCATTAAGTTTATCTATCGTTTCTTTTTTTTTCTTCTTACCTCGTGGATAAACAGAATTTTTCGGTCGAAGATCTTCACCTGCTAATGGTACACCACCAACACCCAATTTATTACCTGTTAACATACCTACACCATTGTATTTATCAAATTGATGTGTTAAATGAAATTTATCTTTGCCAATCTTAACGAAAATAAAAAGAAAAAGAATATTTAATTAATTATTTTCTTTTTTCGAATTAAAAAAAATGATAATTACTTTTCGTTCAAATGTGTTGCCAGGCAAAAATGGTAACGCCATGTTTGATCAATGAAAGAATTGATACTGTTGTCGAGTAAAGTGGTTTTTTTTTGTGTTATAAGCATGTGAAAAACATTGGTAAACATGGTCGTTAAGCAATGGACTTCGTTTTATATGATCATAAGCGACCTCTTTTTATTATGAAAAAATCAATTATATTCAAGATACATTAATTAATGTTTGAGTTTCTTGTAATATGATATGAATTCTTGAAGCATTAATGAATAGAAACTATTTTTAGACCAAACAAAAAAAAAAAAAAGAAAGGAAAGATTATATCAAATTAATAATTGAAAAGAGAGAGACAATCAAAATAGTAGTACTGTTTTCAATGCATTTATATTACTAAATCATTTTCTTTTGCAATATAATATATTTTTTTCTTTTGTTGAGGCAAAACATTGTTATTAAATTAGAATATAAGCTAAAATAAATATTGATTGGCTTTAGCACATCTTTTTTTTTCATTATGATGTATTGGCCAAGAAAAAAAACCTATATAATTATATGATACCGATTAATAAAATGTGACCTTAGGATTAATTCGATGTCATACTAGCCTATGAAAAACAGGAAGAATGCCTATGATCCTTATGTTCTTAGATAATAATCTTGCTTATATACTAATAGTATTCAGACTATCAAACATAAACACAACAATGTAGAGAGTTAGAGTAAAAATAGATAGGAGAACAGCCAAAAAAAAAAAAAATAAGTGCGAACAACATTCTCTGGTAATAGGAACATGAGGCTGTTCTTTATCAGACTATAATTGAAGTTTATATTTGAAAGAGTAAGAAGAAATATGCTATTGCTTTTATTAGTTTTCTTTTTCTTGTCTTTTGGTTGTTGTGTTGCATTGCAATCGAGTACTAATTTGACAGTACCCTTTGAGTTGTTTCCTGCATAGGAAATCAAGAAAATCAATTGTTTAGAGTTGCGATCTCGACACTATCGCACATGTATTTACAAAGACTAATATTTACAGATAATGCTGAGTATTGGACTTTCTCCCTTCGATCGACTTAATAGCAATATATATATTTTGACAATTATATTTGTACATAGATATAATATGCCCTTCTGTTTATTGTTATTCTTGATGTTTTTGTTGTTGAGGTAGCACGAACTCATAAAAAAAGATAATTATTACCATCGCCGTATGCAATCGTGACTTGAGCATAGATAACCATCCACATACATATAAAAAAAAATCTACCAATCATGTATATTCTGTTAGTTTTTATTTTTATGTATTAATCTAGTGAAAAAAAACCTAAATGAAGGAAAAAAACAGGTATATTCGGATGTATATGACACGATCAATAAATCAAAAATAAAAATAGCAACAAAAGACATTTTGAAAGAAAGGTTTCGGAAATTAACCGTCTATATATAGATAATAGGTATTAGTGACATAAAAATTAGAAGAATGAAGTAACCTTTCTTTCTTTCTTTTTTTTTAATCTTATGATTAACTACTAATTTTTGTATAGAATTCCACTTGGTCGTATTATTGAGCACATCGAGCGAAAGATTTTTCTTACGAGGCATGAAACCAGAAATGAGAAAAAAAAGAAAAGAATTTGATAGGAAAATCAATTATTTTATTTAATCATGTTTAAGATGAGTTTGAGTCGGAAAGATGCTTGTTTATATATATATATATTCTTCCGAATGGAATCGTTTTTTTCCCGAGACAAATATAATTCTATCAAACAGTACTCAAAAGACGAATGAATAGCTAATTGTACTAAGAGATTGAAAGAGAAAAAAAAAACTTAACAATAAATTCTTAATCAGGTATTTTTTTTTTGTCTGTCGTTCAAATAGATCACTATTAAGAAATATGTCAAACTTTGTTTTATTGTTGTCAAGGATGTATTTGTTATTTTTTTTGTTTATGATAGCAACTCAATTCTTCTTGAAAATCAGAAAGAAAAAAGCAACGCATCATGTGTAGATGTCACAGAAACAAGATAGTAATATCCAAAAGAAAAAAAAGAGAGAAACGATGCGGATGTAAAAAGAAAAAAGACACACACACCCACACACACACGATTTTGAACGTTAGAGTGTAGACTGAAAATTACCATTGTCAGTAATGCATTTATTCACATTGCTCTGTAAAACACATGCTTATTGCTATAGGCAAAACAAGTTCGTATACGACATCTTCTATGATGGTGTTATTTTTTTTTTGTTTTGCGTGTATGTCATTAGTAAGAATACGACATTCTTATTAGTTATATTTATGTCTTGAAAGATTAATAAATAATAGAAATACGTGAAATAAATGATATGTTTTCTATTTTTCTCTCTTATATTTTAGATGGGAAACAATCAAGTTATTTTCGTATTCGCCTTTCATTATATAGTTTTATGTTTCTCTATGATTCAACCATTACTAAGAATCTATTCAAGATTAACATAGCATCCGCAATAACAACGAATTACTTCAGAACGACAAACGACGAGTAAAGAAGGAAAAAAAATCTCAAGAACGCAACAAGTCCAACTAGATTATAAGGGAGCATTAAAGAAACGATACTGCTGTCATTATTATTCATATATCTTCTACGATTACTACAGCTTCTATAATCAATACATTTTTGCTATTTGGTAATCAGGTGGATGAAGAAAAAGAGAGTGAGAGAGAGAGAGAGAAAAAAAAAAGGGCAAATAGTATAGGAAATAAGATTCTTTCCTGTTTATTTTCTTTTTCTTTTTCTTCGGATAAATAAATTATTTATGTCTTACTTAGAATTATGGCAACAGTGAATGAAGGAAACGAACAACAACAACAAGAAGAACAAACAGTTAATCCATCAAATCGATCACCCTATCATGTCAAATTTAATGATAATAATCAAAATTTTTCGGAGCAGCAAAATAGCACAAATCAAGATGATTTATCATCTACATCTCGACATGGTTTGTATCCAAGAAAAAAAAAAAAAACGTTTTTCTATAATTGTTGGATGAAGATAAGAACTCTACCATATATTCTTAATTGCTCTTTCGTGTGTATTGTTGAAGTATATGTTTTATTTTTGATCTAATAAGAGAAAGAAATGTCATATTCAATTATTTGCTCTTTAATAGTTTTTATAACCGTAAAAAAAAACGTAGCAAAAAAGGATCAAAATGTTTTCATTTGAAGTGTTTAAAGTAAAATAATACAGAGTGATTAGGCGTAATGAGTGAGCAGACAACGATCTTATTCAAAGACAAAAAAAAAACCTATAATTCATGTACTTTTTTTTTGTCATAGGTTCAGTATCATCTACTGAAAAAAGTGGGCGGTTTGTTATTATTAAATCATCTGAAGTAACGGATACAAATGAAAATGGTAAATTAAAAATATTTAATATATATGTATGTGAAAAAAAAACGAAGAATTATTTTAAGAGGCAATTCATAATATAAATTCAACAACTGAAAATGAAAAACTACCATTACAAACACCTCAATGTTCTATTAAATTAAATGAAAGTATTTATGAAGTATGTAAAAAAAAATTTTGTTTTTTATTACGAAAAAAAAAAAAACATAATCAAAATTTGAAGGAACGTGATCATCGACCACGAACGGTACTTGATCAATTATATAATTATAGAGGTGGTATTGTACCAAATGCAGCAGAAGCTGAAAAACCAACAGGGACTCAACAGGTTTGTTTGAAGTAAAAAAGAACAAAGAAAAAGCAAATATAAAATTCTATTATCCTAGAAATCAGCAAATCTTGGTACAATATTTGGTGTTTACCTTCCGTGCGTTCAAAATATATTCGGTAATATATATTTTTTAAATTTATAAAGTTCATTTGATATTATTTTTCTTTTTTTAGGTGTTATTGTATTTATTCGTCTTTTTTGGTTAATTGGTATTGCTGGTGCACTTCAAACACTTTTAATTGTTGTTATTTGTAGTTCTTGTGTATGAAATTCTTTTTATAGGAGTTATTGTTTCTTTTTTTTGTAAATTCTTTTAATTTTCTATTCAGACTCTTCTAACAGCTATTTCAATGGCAGCTATTGCTACAAATGGTATAGTACCAGCTGGTGGAGCTTATTTTATGATATCTCGTTCACTTGGACCTGAATTTGGTGGTGCCGTTGGTATATTATTTTATCTTGGTAATACATTTGCTGCTTCAATGTATATTGTTGGAGCTGTTGAAATCGTTGTCGTATGTCAAAATTTAATCAATAGATTTTTTTTTCTAAAGTTGTATTTTTTTGTTTTCAAAGAAATATATGTGTCCAGAAAAATGTCGTCTTTTTGGTGATGATGTTGAAAAACCAATAGTAGCATTTAATCATTATCGTATATATGGTACTATACTTCTTTTAATTATTGGAACATGCGTTTTAATTGGTATTCGATTTGTAACAAGAATTGCTCCATTATCATTATTTGCTGTTGTTATATCTATATTGTCTATATATGCTGGTGTTATAAAAAGTTCATTTAGCCCACCGGATTTACTGTAAATTGAATTACTTCTTTTTTTACAAAATAAAATATCAATTTCTTCTCTTTGTTTTTCTTTTCTTCTTTCAAAGTATTTGTCTTGTTGGTTCAAATCCAAGTCATTTAATAAAATCCAATGTATTAAATAATGATGTAGGTCGTTATTGTAAGCCAGATAAATGGTGTACAGAAGGTAATGAAACTGTATTATGTCCACTTTACGCATCTATATGTAATAAATCAACAAATACATTATGTTCACCAAATGATCGTATAAATGATGTTCGAGTTGCACAAGGTGTACCCGGATTAAAACAGTGGCAATTATCCGGTACGTTTATTTCGTTCTTGTTTTTTTTTTTATTAAATACAGAATAAAGAATTTAGTTTTATAGAAAATCTTTTTTCACATTATCGTGCTGAAGGTGAAATTGAACGTGACATAAAAGGTGATCCAACATTTGAAGTTGTTGCACAAGAATTAACAACATTTTTAATACTTGTTGGTATTTATTTTCCATCAGTTACCGGTAAAAAAAAACAAAAGATTATTTCTTTTGAAATATAAAACTAATAAATATTCTATTAGGTATTATGGCTGGTTCAAATCGTAGTGGAGATTTACGTGATCCAAGTCGAAGTATTCCACGTGGAACTATTGCTGCTATATTAACAACATCATTTGTTTGTATGAATATTTTTATTAATAATAGATGACGGATCGAAAGTTTTCAGATAAAATGTTCGTTCATTTTTCAATCGATTTAGAATGTTAGCAAGAATTTTAAATTATCAAATCAGAATTAGAATTTATTTTCCTTTCCAAATCTAGATTATGAATGAATCATGTTTTGCAATTCCTTGATTTTTATTCTCACAAAAAACGTACTAATCATTTCTGGCGAACGACTTCCAGAATCTCAGTTCCAAACGCACTCTGTAGAGCTCGATCTCGTCCGTCATGTTATGACTCGTAGAACATATGCAATAGTGAACATCATTAGTTGCATTCTCTGTTTATGAATCTGTCTCTGTCGAGTCCGAAAATTTCAGACCCGACGAGCTCTAGTCTTCGTCCAAATTTTATTTTCACGTCCGCTCATAACTTCTATAATATAAGTCTAATAAAAAAAGAAAACTCCGAATATAGATTCAGAAAGAGCACAAAATTTCGATTTAAAACCAATATTGAATAGATTCTACTGAACATCTTAATTAGTTGAAAAATGAAGAAATATTTTATGTGAAAACTTTCAGTTCATCAGTGGCCAATCTAGAATTTTGAAAAATAGATGGATAGGAAGAGAAACGATTGTCTACTAGTGTTCTTTCCCAAAATTCGCTACTGATTAATACATTTTATATTTTTCTTTAATTTATAATTATTTTTCTAGATTTATCAAATGTAATTTTTTTGGCAGCATGTACACATAGTTCATTATTAAGAGATAAATTTGGTGATAGTATTAATAAACAATTAGTTGTGTCAGTTTTAGCATGGCCAAATAAATGGGTTATAACAATTGGAGCATTTTGTTCAACTGTTGGAGCTGGTTTACAAACATTAACAGGTAAAAATTTTTAATGAAAATTTAATTTTGTTTTTTTTGTTTTTTTTTGATGAAAAGGTGCACCAAGACTTTTACAAGCTGTAGCTAAAGATGATTTAATACCAATACTTCGACCATTTGCAAAATCTTGGCGAGGTGAACCAGTGCCAGCACTTTTTCTTACATTAACTATTTGTGAATGTGGAATTTTAATTGCTGATGTCGATAAACTTACAGCACTTTTATCAATGTAAATAAGAAAGAAAGAAAAAAGAAGATTATAAATCGAATAAAAATCTAAACAAATATTTTTGTATATTATTTTAGGTTTTTTTTATTATGTTATGGATTTGTTAATTTAGCTTGTGCATTACAAACTATTCTAGGAGCACCTAGTTGGCGACCACGTTTTCGTTTTTATCATTGGTAAAATCAAAAAAAAATCATTACTATACTATTTATTTTTCTTTAGGATTCTTTCAAGTATAGGTGTATTTCTTTGTGTCTCAATTATGTTTATTGCTTCATGGTATTTTGCTCTTATTGCTATGTTGATTGCAATAATCATATATAAATTTATTGAATATAAAGGGTATAATAATAAAGTCATTTGAAAGTTTTTCATATTAATATTTAGAGCGGAAAAAGAATGGGGAGATGGTATACGTGGTTTATCAATGTCAGCAGCTCGTTATGCATTATATCGTGTTGATGAAGCACCACCACATACAAAAAATTGGAGACCTCAATTACTTGCATTTATTAGTGTTGATAGAAATGATGAAAATGAAACATATATTCTACGCCATTCGAAAATATTCAATTTTCTTTATCAACTTAAAGCTGGTATATAGAAATATTATATATAAATATGATTTATCTATTATTTTATAATAGGAAGAGGTTTTGTTGTTGCAGCAAGTGTTTTAGAAGGTGATTATATTGATAGATGCCAACATATTGCACCAATTCGTGCAGTAAGTATTATTTGAAAAGGATTTTTTTTTCTTAAATAATTAATATGTATTTAGGGCATACTAAAAGTAGTGACAGTGGCATTATAATACCTTGCGGAAGGCTCGAAGAAATTCTCTCTCTCCATATAAGCATGATAATAGTAGAATTCCGATCAGAGATGTTTGCCTCTGGTTTAGATGGATTAGGAAAGCTTTCAAATATATGAAATGCATGACTTCGTGAAGGTCGAAACGATATTGAAGACAAAGCATAATTGAAGAGAATTTGTAACTGAACAACATCGGAAAAGATCGAACAGATCTATTGCCTTGATAAGGATGATCTTTATATTATGATTGAGAAATTATAGATGCAAAGTGATCTGAATTACAGATCCAGTCGATCGTTTGTCGTTTTTAGCCTTGTCTCGTCCTTCAAGAAACCATATATAAAATCTTTTAACTATTATGAGGAGTAGAGCGTGGTCGCTAAACACAAAATTTTAGTGTAGCACGAACTTAGATATAGAAACGAAAGTTTTCCTTATTAATTTAAATTACAGATGAACACCTTTGATCAAAATTCTAATATCATCATACTAACTGAAGAATAGTGAAATGTTATAGAATTATAGAGCACTGTTTGAACTATCAGAATATATATATAGAAAATTACTTCAAAGTTTCTATGAGATATTATATAAGTATATCATCATTAATGAAATGAATATTAATTATTCATAGATTGACAAAAAAAATTTCGAAAAGTGTTACAATTATATTATATTTATCAGGAAGTTAGTATCTATATTAATAGAATCAATTTTATATTAATAATTAAAATGAACTAAGAAAAACTTAAAATAGGGATTTTATGCTTGATATCGATTGTTCGAATTAAGTATAGATTAATTCTGTAATTCCTTTTAGGTAGATTTGAATAATTAAATCTCATATATCAATTTAAAATTTTACGTGAATTAAGATATTCATCTAAAGATAATTTATTATCTTTATACTCATATTTTAAGGCATTATGTTCTTTTCAATAAACCTACAGATATAAATTGTTTTTTTTTGCTATTAATGATTTTAGTTATTAAAATCTGGTTTGACTCAAGCTAAAGTACAAGGTTTTGCTGAAGTATTGGCCGCTAAAGATGCCGAAGATGGTATTAGTGCATTGTATGTAGAATTTTATTTAAATTTTAACTTAGTATTTTTATTATTTTGTGAAACACGATCTAAAATGAGCGTTGTGGTATATAGGGTAGAACTTTGTACTCTCATACATCATGACAGACGGAATCGACTGATTGTGCCAGACAAGCGACTTATCATAGATCTGGCAGACGTCTTAGAAACAACACATCACAGACTCTGAGAGACATAAAAGAATAATATTCTTGGGATTAACAACCACGATTATATCGTGTTTCACAGTTTAATCCCACAAGTATTGCACTAACAGCTTGTTTTTTTGTTTTTATATAGAATTCAAACGGAAGGTTTAGGGGGTTTAAGACCAAATACAGTTATTCTCTGTTGGCCAACACAATGGAAGAAAGATTTTAATGGTTTTTCAGCTGAAGCATTTATTCGTATGGAAATGTTTTTTTTTTAATTTTGTTTAGTGATGTTTTCATTATCGTGATATTGAATAGGTACTATTGTTATTGCTGAAGCTCGTCAATGTACTGTAATTGTTCCAAAAAATATTGATAATTTTCCAGATAATAAAGAAATTCAAGATGGTACAATTGATATTTGGTGGATTATACATGATGGTGGTCTTCTTTTTCTTATTGCTTTTCTATTAAAACGTCATAAAGTTTGGTCACGTTGTCGTTTACGTTTATTTACTGTGACACAAAAGGAAGATAATTCAGTTGCTATGAAAAGAGATCTTGAACAATATATATATCAATTACGCATAATAGCAGAAGTTGATGTTGTTGAAATGGTTTGCTTGTTTTGATATTTTAATAAGAATAAAAGATTATATTTACTTTTAGGAAGATCAAGAAATTTCAGCATATGCTTATGAAAAATCACTTATATTAGCTGAACGTATTAAATTACTTAAAGATCTGAAATTAGGTGATAAAGATCTTCAACTTCAAGTAAGTCATATAAAAATATCAAAACTTTTATTATTCAATAATAAAATACTAAATATAATCACTGGATATGTTTACATAGGCAATGGGATTTGAACGACGAACGAGCAAAGTAATAATTTGAGATGTACATAGTGATCCTCTATATGTAATAATTAACTATTTATTAATACACTAATCTGATTCTTGATTTTTGTTTTAACTAAAGCATGCTATGTGATTTGTCCTGCTTGTACTCCATTATTTAATAGTTACTTTATATAGAAATATTTTTGATTTATTTTCTTAGTCTCAAATACCTATGGAAGCAATAATAAATAATCAACAACAACGAAAGTCAAGTTTTGATGAAACGAATGATCAATATCATTATACATTTACACCAAATCAATTAGAAAGTTTTAAAAAAAATGTGTATGTATGAAATTATTAAAAAAACAATGTATAACTAAAAAAACCAAAATTTTTTTAGAACTGACTCATCTATGCGTAAAATGCATTCAGCTGTAAGACTCAATGAGAAAATTAAAGAACGTTCACGTGATGCTAAACTTGTTCTTATTAACCTTCCATCTCCACCAACGAAACAATCAAGTTTAGCTGCATATTCTTATATCGAATACGTCGATGCACTAACAGAAGGTTTAGATAGATTATTATTAATGCGTGGTAGTGGACGTGAAGTTATCACAATATTTTCATAATAGATTACTGTTCTTTTCTAGACAGTACCTCAGCTGATGAACATTCAATATTAAGTTTGTTTTTTTCTTTTTTTTCCGTTGTGTGATTCCGTAGTCATTGTTTCAATATATGTGTGTTGTGTTGGTAGTCATCTAGTATGGAGTTTTTTTTTTAGAATTTCAATTGAATGTGTCTTTTTTTTTGTAACCATATAATCTTATATTTCGAAATAGTATTTTTGCTTGTAATAAATACTATATCGAAATATTGACTTTTTAGTTTTGTTGACAAATACAAAATCAAGAGTGTTGATATATTTCAATGAAAGTCATTTCTTTTAATAATTACATCTATTTATTTCAATAGAGTGAAGTAGAAATTCTTTTCAGGCAATTCCCTGTAGATGAATCTAAGAGGATATGTCATTCATAAATGAAACGTTATCTATAAAAGATAAAATTACATGAATAATATTTTGTAGACGTGTACGTTTGATAATGTCTCTGTATAGATTTGATAATAGCAATAAAAATTTCTTATAATAATATAAAATGTTTTCTTATTTGATTATGTCTTTGTCATTTCCATTTGTTATTCATGTTAATTTATTCATGAAATCATTAATTGATGAAGTTTGTCGGAAAACTGAAGTTAAACAAATGTTACTTGATATAAATTAATTCAATCAAAAATAAAAAAGCTTATTACAAGGAAAAGAATTAATATAGGTGATTAAGTTTACAATAAAACTTAGTAATTATATTTTGTCTATAAGGTCATCAAATATACAAGGATATAATTTGATGAAAGGTATACAATTGTAAGTGAAGTAGGGGCGCAACAAATCTAAAGCTTTGGGATTTTGTATACAAAGATTTGGTTTTCATCTCAACTTGGATTTGGTTTGGGTTTGGTCTTAAATTACCCAAATTCAACTTGGTTCTGTACGATAAGGAGCGACAAGGGTGAATTAAGTACAGAACCTTAAAATTTGATATGAAATCGTTTGGATTTGGTGCTTAGGATTTGGATTTGAATTTGGTATACAGGATTTGGGCTGAGATTTGGGTTTGGACATGATTTGGTACTCAAATAACTCGAGTAGAGATGTGTGGGACCAGTCTCAGTCACGTAAGTGATGCTAAGAATCGGGGCCCAAATCAAAAATTCACACTTTATCGGACTCGGGCATAGGCCATCCTATGAGGGTACTCAAAGGTCCATAGAGGCTATCCCATAGGAGTACCCCAGGGCTTTAAGGGCTATCCTATTGGGATGCTCATAGGTTCTCAAAGGTTACTCTATGGGAATACCGGCAGGTTCTCAAAGGCTATTCCATGAAAGTACTCGCAGGTCATCAAGAGCTATTTATAAGGAGGTGCAGTTTCGATTTACTGATAACTGATGTCACCGAAGGACGGGACACTGAGCACTGTGCTTACACTGCAGTGATGTCCCTGTCACCGGGAATAAAGCGACACCGAAATCACTGATACACTGTCATTCACTGAAGTACCGAAATTCACTAATATACTATCGTTCACTGAAGTACCAACATTCACTGTTCACTCGTCACACTGACACACTGATTCTCTCATAGCATATCATCTTGTGCGCTTTTAATTATAATTCTCAATGACAAATACAGAAGTGAGCCCATAGACACTGCCTGAAAAGCATCATACAGCTCACTTATCTAATTTTCGAATAATTAAGTCATCTTCTCTTAATTTTCTTATTGTTAACTCTATTCTAAATCCGTAAATAGTGTTTCAGACTTAGATCTTTCCTCGTAAATTTTATTTTGTTTTTTTTCATTCTTACGGATTTTAAATTCGTTTTTTCAGAAAGCCTTCAAGTGATATACAAAGCCATAAGTCCAACCAAAATGACAAAACTTCAAACTAGTCTCGTACCTTCATTTCGGGATAGCGAGAATCTGAAACATGTTCCAGTTTGACTCAAATTAATGTGCAAAGGATATATGTCATATTAGGGATTAAAAATCTGGAAAAATCTGAACTTAATTCTATTACAGTGGGAATCAACATTGAGTGTTAATCCTTTTTCACAATTTTATTTAACACTTTATCGTAACTCATACTTTTTATACCAGAGGTTCTCAATTGGGAAACATATGAAAATGATTCATTATTAATTGCATATGCTTCTGAAGGTAAAATATTACAAATAAAATACATAGTGAACGGAGAAGCCAAACTTTTAACGGTCCAGTTTTCTGTTAGTATAAAATAAAATAAACCATTTAATTTTTGTTTTTATTGGTACATTTTTAGATACGTAAAGGTCATTCATTATTACTAATTGATCTTCGAAAACTTGTTGAACAAGAAAATACGTGTGGTTATTTTGGTTCTATGATTGTTATCTGTTTTCTTTTTATCTTGGATATTTACATCACCTTGAAATCGATTGTAATTTAAAATTCTGATTTATTGATCATATGGAAAGGATGTGGGTATGGTTGTGCGTATCACTGTTTTCCTCACACCCACACCTACATCCACACCCGAATGTTAGATATCTCTGGTGTCAAATCCAAACCCACACCCCACTCACATCCATATAGTGATCAAAGGATAGTACTGTCCCTTTCTGGTCTGTTTATATTTTGTCTAGAATTCTGTGTTATCAAAGACAAGGTATTCCATTATAGTCTGTTCAAATTCTGCCTAGATTTCTATAGAATTCTATGTTATCAAAGACAACGTATATGTGTTGGTATTCATTAGATTTTAGTAACAGAATTCTGTTTAAATTCTGCTGCTTTTTAAATTCTTCACTAGAATTTCTTTCCTATTTGACATATACAATTCAAGTATGTCTATTCAAAATTTGTATTCTGTTACTTGTAACAGAATTCTGTTTATATTCTGCTAATATTTTTGAATTCTTCATTCGAATTTTTCTTTTCTATTGGAGATATACACTTGTAGTATGGAGCTCTGTCAAAATTTTGCTTGTTTTTGTTAATTCTTAGCAGAAGTTTATTGCGGAGAATGGAGAGTGGCAGTGAATGTGTGTTGACTTCTGCTGATCTTGTTTATCTTCTGCTATTAGAAATAGAATGCTGTCAAATTTCTGCTGTAATTTTTGAATGCTTATCAGAAGTCTGTTGCTTGACAGGGTGATAGGCTAGTGTGGTACTTAGTAGTCTATTTGCTAATGGAAGTTTATCTTAGCGAGTGAATCCACTGTTTACCGATCTGATTTTCTAAGTTCGGAATTCTGCTTGAGAAGAATTCTGTAGTCGCTCGAAAATTCAGCTGGAATACTCTTGGGCTCAGTCAAACAAAGTGATTTTAATGAAAACACCATTTTTTATTCGTTAGTTATTTGTTCTCATGTCTCACAACGATGTTTTACAGGCTCAGAACTTGTTTTCCACTGATCAATCGACTTTCTAATTAAACTTTTTTTTTGACCAGGCTCCGAGGCGGACCTCAACTGAATTGTTTCGAGTAAGTCGAGCCTGGTTGAAAAACTTCGAAAGACATATAGATCGACTCAGTTTTTAATGCTAATTTCAAATATGTTATTCGTTTTGCCCCAAAGCCTACTAAAAAACCGATGGAAAACGCAAAAAACTGGTATCTAAACAAAATTCAAGTCGTCTTACTTAAGAAAAGTTACTTCCGAAAAATATCGGAAAGTATCCGATTTTGTAGCCTTTCTTACAAGCTTTCAGGATCAACAAAAAGTCCGCGTTGTTTCTTTTCCTTTCTCGAGATATTAAGACAACATTGAACAGAAATATTAATATTGCTATATGATTTTCATGCTTATTTGAAACAAATTTTTTCGTCATTATTCAGCAACAATTCAACTGCTCGAGCTGAAATTTTAACCATAGATAGACTATAGAACAGATCATCTATTGACATAGTTTTCAGTTAGAAATATCTTAGTATGGGAAAATTTATACGAGTCATTCTTCCATGTATGAATCATGCATTTATGCTTCAAAGACGAATTTCAATAATTTGAGCAAAAATGATTCTAGATCCTTTAGAAATCGTTTTATTTTATTACCAAACGGTTCCTCGTGAAATGTTGTATTAGATAAATCATGAATGGAGAAAAACTGGGAATGATCCAAAAACGGCGGTTATGTGCTCCCATCTTTTATCATTGAAGCGATCTTCTCGCTGACAAACAATCACTGCTAGACGAATTTGACAACACGTATAACAATGCATGTTTTTTGCAACTTTGAAATTGCTTGTTTCAGTGAAATTGCATCGGTCAAAAAACAAAAACTTCAGGAATGGTAATACTAGGTGTACTAGTGAGAGCTCAGCATAGGATAGATTTTAGATACTTCCAGAAATAAGTTGCAGATTGAGGAGTTTCAGTGTTGGATGACTTTAGAAGACTAATAAAAGTTGAAATTCTGCTTGGACTTCATCAAGATTTCTTGAGCCTAAAAAACATTAAAATTTAACTTTTTCTGTAGAATTTTTTCCAAAAAGGAGAACACAACGGAGAAAAACATCCGGCACAAAAACTGATCATTTCAATGAGTAGGATCTATGGTAAAATTTTCAGACTTCAATCATTCGAAATAGAAGAGCTAGACAATGTCTATTGGACTGGCTGACCCAACCCAGTCCTTTCCGCTTTGGATTTCTTTGCAAGGTTTTCAAAGTTATTTTTGAATCCATAGCTATGCTTATAGACACAATCCTATAAGCTGTGAAAGTTTCATTCCATTCCGATAAAGTCGATAAGATGTTTTTCTCTTTTTACGGCACTTCCCAACACATTAGAGATTTCGTTTTAGGTTCGTTTGATAGAGAATTTCTTATTCTAAAAAGTTGCTGTCTTTGCTTTTCAAATAACCTTTTTTATTGTCGCCGTAAAAATTAAAAAATGAATACATGCTCAATTGTCTAACTGCGACGATCAGAAAACGAAAAATTTTTCATAAAAGTTTCGTTAAAATTTCAAATATGCTGCAAAGTTCTCCACAAAATTTTATATCTTTTGATATATGTTTCAAGATTGTAGAAGAAATATATGAGGAAAATCTGTGAAACAAAAAATATGAAAAAACCGGCAAAAACCTTTTTCTGGCAGAACTACATGATTGTTGCTTTTTAATTCGGCATCACCTAATGTTTCAATTCTTCAAGTTGTCAATCATACTATTCTGTTCAGAATTAAATTCTACATCCGGCCGCATAAGAACAAGCGCATTATAGATCAGGTTTCATTTTGGAAGACATGATTTTCCAGAATGTGTCTCAAAATATCACTAGATGTTGGTTTCAAGTCTTTTTCTTCTGAACAACAGCAGCAGAGAGACCGAAATTCTCTATCGATAGATACCGCCAGAAAATCAGAAATTGTAGTTAGACGCTTAAGTGGGTGCTCATCTCTTAAATTTTGCGCGAACAAAAAAAAAATTATTTGAAGAACAAAGACAGTTGTTTTGTAGGGTAGGAAAATCTCTATCGAATGAGCCTAAAATAAAGCCTCTACTGTGTTAGGAAATACTCTAAAAAGAGGAAAAAATTATGCACTATCCATTAGCAGTCTCAAACAATCATGATCAAACAAAGATGCTCAACCGTGTTAATTCAAATAAAAACAAGTTCAATAATCTATCTTATAGAAATTGTCACTTCTATAAACATGATAACTTCGATATAATATATACATCATTTTTCGAATAATCAATGCTTTTGATGATGAAAACAATTGATAATATTATATTTGAAAAACATTTACTTAAACAAGAAAAAAAAACCAAAGTTTGTTTTTCATTTGAATTTATTACATAATATAAGACATCTTATTAAATGTGGAATTCAAAATCAAAAAAAGAAGGAGAAGAATTATATTCATATTCAACGAAATCATCAATGACCGATAGTCAATTAATTTATAAAATATTCATTGTTTTTCCTTTCTGTTTTATAATGAATTTGATTTTTTTCTAAACAGACGAACTATTCTTTTCTCGATTCTTGTATTATCTAAAATGGACCCTGGATTATTTTTATTTTTCTTTCTTTCCTCTTTCGTAAATCAAAACAAATGACCAATAAATTTATTTATCGGCAACGATTATTTACTGCCGATTATGTTAAATCGACAATCATTAACGATAAAACCTTGTAATCATAATGAATTAACACCAACAAAAATACAACATGATTATGTTTTTACTCGCTGGATGGGATCATGGGAACATCGATTCTCATTATGGTCAAATCGATCATATTCCGATGCATTACTTGCTTATATTGGTAAAATTTATGGACAACAAGCAAATATTTATCATTATTTTAATAGATTATGGAATGAAAGTTTATATAATACAATCGATGAACTTGATGTACTTAATATATTAATTGAAAGATTATCAAAAATACCTGGTAAAAATGTTTATTATTCAGTTTTTTTTTCTCTATTTTTTTTGTTAATATTATTGAATAGGTACAAAAGCATCATTACGTAAACGACAAGAAACATCAAGAATTGATAGTCGTTTTGATGAATTAAAATCAATCTTCGATAAAAATTATAATACAAGATTTAAAATTTCAACAAAATTTAATTCAAATGAATTAATTAATAAAGAATCAATTAATAGTTATTTTGATTTAGGTTGTGGAAATGGTTTAATAACAGCTCGTATTGGAAATTATTTTAATATAAATAAAGAATATATTTTTGGTGGTGATGTTTTTAATAGTAATAATCAACAAATAACATATGTATCAATTGATCAAAATCAATCAATTATTCATCTTAGTAAAAAAGACAAAATATTTTTTTATTATATTAATTATTTACAAAAACAAATTATTTTTTCTTTTTCTTTAGATGATCGATCTGTTAATTTAATAACATGTCTTGTTACACTTCATCATATAGAAAATATTGATAATATACTTAAAGAACTTGCACGTATTATACAACCAAATGGTTATCTTATAATACGTGAACATGATTGTAAATTAGAACGTTCAATATTAACAAAGTATTTACATTTTATTCATGCTATTATGATTATAGGACATATAGGAGAATTTAGTTATGATTATTTATTAAATAAAAATGAAAAACTAACATGGACAGAACAAAAAAAGAAAATTATTAAATATACAAAATCAATTCAATATAAAACATGTCAAGAATGGCAAAATAAATTAGAATTAGTTGGATTCGATTTATTAGCTATATTTGATTATGATTTAAATAAAACAACAAATCCTCAACGATTATTCTATGCATTGTATAAACGTAATGATAAGATAAATTAACAAGTGATCAAGAAAACGGTGAATAAAAAACAGTTATTTTTTTCTGGTTTTTAGCTTTTGTTTTTTTTCTTTTTTGTTTGTTCGTTTCTGATATTCGATGAAATAAAGTGAAAGGTTTTAGTAATATTCGACGATATTTATGACTTTTGAAGCAATAAGTAATGTCCTGCACGGGTATAACTTTTGCAACCGAATCCGGACAGCTATACTCGTTATCCGGACCAAAACTAATCGACATCCGGCAAATATTTTCACGGTACGATTTTCAAACTTTTATGTTATATGAAACAGTACACTACTTAGTTTCTTTCATAAACAGCAACAAAAAAAAGAGATCATATACAATTGCACAAAAAAGTAAATGATGTCGGATTCATTTGGTATCTTTCTGCTTTTTAAATCCGTTCAAGTTCACTAAGTCTACATTTGCTTGTTGCTAATGAGGCCAGAATAAAATCAATATCGCTTTCCATTTCTGTGACCTGTTCTCAGATAGATTAAATGGTTCGATTATAAATCTCATTAATTGCCGAGTCGGATCCGGACCGACATTTTTTTTTGCATACTCGGCGCCTGACTAAGTTACAGGAGACTAATAAAGAGTATTGTAATAATCTTAAATTGAAGTGAACAAGAATTGTAGATGAAAGTTCTTTCGTTCTCAATTGATTCAGATCAAAGATGGAAAATCTGCTCGTATATTGGAGCGTAGTACTATCAGGAAAAAGCGACCTGTCTGGAAAAGTAAAGAAGGCTTATGTACTTTTTAGTCTTGGTATAATGTCAATACACAGGAAATGATTGATCTCCTACTTTTATTGACCAAGAAAATTTATCATGCTTTTCTGCTTGTTTCAAGGTAAATCTGGTAGATTCTGCTTACCTTATTCAGACATTCTCATGTTTATAAGACTATTACACGAGAATATATTTAATAATGATATATTACTTTAACTTATTAAGACATGTTCAGTCAAAATTTATCTCTTGTCTATATCAAATAAAATTATTGTGAAACTTAAGACATGTGAAACGTTCTACATGAATCTTGTGTTGAGAGGATTTGTATTGAAATGTATCATGTTACATACTAAGAGCAAACTTGAGACATTTAATATGTAATCCAGCTTTACTCATCCTTGTGTTATAGACTGATACTGGCAATTATCTAGTTACTACAAAGCTTTTAGCCGCATATATTTTACTCAAAATTAACAACCTGAAGATCGAAATAAGCCTAAGAAAATATGACTTCATATTACGATTTTTGTAAGTCACAAAAGTTTTACTGAAATTTATCTGCTAAATTTGCTTTTTCAGTCAAATAATATTGTTGCATTTTTGATAAAATCTTTGTGCACAATAACCAAGAATTGGACTTTTACAAATTTAGATGTTTGTCCATAGATATTGTATAAAACATGGATATTTTGAAAAAATACAAATCACTGGAAATTTTGCTTATTTTTCTATAAGTTAATCTAATTCATATGTTAACGAAGTTTCATAGTTAAATTCAAATCGTCCATGGAAATTTTGATGAAGCTTCTGTATTTTAGTCAAATCTTCACCATGAGTTCATATCCTCTTAGTTTTTTTTCTAGCCTACAGGCTTCATACTTATGAACAATTTACAATGAAAAAAAAAATCAGAAATGAAGTGAAAATTCAACGAAATGTATAATCATTATTGATCTTCATCAAAATATATCTATACAAACTAACAATTGATAGAAGACTTTTTGACATCATTTTCCAGTAAAGATAAACAACTTTTTTTTTCCTACGCACATTTTACTAATATATTGATGTTTAATGTTATCAACTATCAACTATAACTCTTTATCGCATCAGTGCCCTTGCAAAATTCTCTAATATGCATAATCATTTTACAACTGTCATAATTTTATTATTAAGATAATCTAATGAGTATTCGATATTTAACATAATTTTACTCGCCAAACTCTTTTCATTTGAATTAAAATGGAAAAAAAAATTGCTTAGGGATTCAATGAATCAATTTTATATAAAACTGCTAACATTCTATAAATAAACATTGTTTTTATTAGTGATAAATATAAAAATGTTAAATCAACTATGTTTTTTAGTTCTTTTATTTTCCTGTCTTTCAAAGTGTTGAATGAATAAAAATTTGTCTAATAAACAAGGAGAAAATTAATCAACCATTACATACAAACATATAATGATACTTTTCATAATTTAAAATAGCATAGAATGTTCTCAAAACTTCTACGGGTGCACGTCAATAAATGCATTAATTAATTCATATAATTAAGAATACAATACAAAATTCAACAAAAAAAAAATACGAAAAAAATGAGCGAGATCAAACATAACATCCAAATAATTCTAATATTCAAAAATGTATTCATTAGTAAAATCTTCGATTTAACTTATAATTAATTGATAATGTTTTATAAGTAAATTGAAATAAATACTAAAACACTTCTTTTTTTGTTTCTTTCAAAAAAAGAAAAGATTATCCATTCTGTCTAAAGTCCATATATGTATTAAAATTGTTTTTCCTTCATCAACAACATATCAATCAATGTTCTTTTTTTTTTCGTTTTATTAAATTACCGTATTATTTCTGTTTCTTTTTCTGAAGAACAAAACAACAACAAGAACAACAAAAAGCAAATTACAAGGAGCCAGCCCTTGATAAATATTAACAAAACAAAGAGAAAGATATATATATATATATATATTATTGTTTATTTTTATTTTCTTTATTTAAGGCTTAATTGGCATTTGTTGTAATAAAATATGTTCTTTTATTAATTGTGTTTCATTCCATATAAGTTGTTTTAATTTTGGTATTGGATAATCATCCATTTCCATTTCAACAGTAAATGGATGAAGAGCTATAGGTTCATCATTTGGATCATAATATTGTTTTAAATATGGATGTGCTAAAGCATCCGATACATCAATACGTTTACTTGGATTAAATGTTAATAAACGATCAAGTAAATCTAATGCATTACTATCAGCTTCAGGATATATTCGAGAAAATGGTTGTTTCGAACGAATTTTTAAACTAGCTATATAATTTCGTGCTTTTTCATTAATAATTGAAGCTAAATCATGTTCATCTGGTGAACCAACTACATTAAGAATTAAATTTAATTGATCAATATAATGTTTTCCTAAGATAGAAACAAAAAAGGATAGGCATAAAATCATCTTTTTGTTTTTGTTCTATTCAATAAATCAAACTAACCAGGAAATAATGGTTTTCCATTAAGCATTTCACCTAGAATACATCCAACTGACCATAAATCAATTGGTTTATTATAACCACGAGCATTCAACATTATTTCTGGTGCTCGATACCATCTTGTTGCTACCTATTGATATGAATTTTAGTTTGTTTTTTTTTTTCAAATTTAGTTATTAAAACAAAAAAAGAATCAATAAATTAAACTAAACTTACATATTCTGTTAATACACCACTATGATCAAACGATGGATCTGCAATACGTGCTAAACCAAAATCGCATATTTTTAAATCACAATTTGTATTTAATAATAAATTAGATGGTTTCAAATCTCGATGCAATACATTAGCTGAATGAATATATTTCAGACCACGTAATATTTGATAAAGAAAATAACAAACATGTTCTGAACCTTTACGAATAAAAAAAAACAAAAAAAGAATTTTTTTCTTTTATTTGATATATTCATTTTTTTTTTACTTAGTTTTTGATGTTTAATTAATTTATACATGTCACATTCCATTAATTGTTGTACTAAATAAATATCTTTCATTTGTTCAAATACATGTGAACGTATTATATCTTGTATATTAATTACATTTTCATGTTTAAATCTTGCTAAAATTTTTATTTCACGCAATGTTCGTTGACAAAAACATTGATGTTCAAATGGTGATAATTTTTTAATAGCTACACGTTGACATGTTTGATTATCATGACCTGATACAACCATACCATATGCACCTTCACCAATATATTTTAAATCAGTATAACGTGGTCCTACTTCAAATAACTGATCTTTAATTAATTCACATGTAGATATTTGATCATTTTTTATTCTTTCTGCTTCTTCTTCGTCTATAATTGTTGATGTTGGATCAGTAGAAGAAGAAGCAGAAGAAACATTAACACTCATTGAAAACCTATTAAAAAGAAAAAAAATGAAGACAACAAGATGATGAATAGAATCATAAAATGTTTTATTTTTATGATTAAAAATAAAAAAAAATCTTCTTCTCTCTCTCTCTCTCTCTCTCTCCTCTAACTCACCTTTTTTTTCTCGTTTACTATTGTTTAAAATTTTCTACGAAACAAACTTTTCTCCATATATCATGACGAATAACTAAAGTATATAAGAAATTAAGTTAGATCTTTTAACATCAGACAATATGTAATAAATGAATAGAAAAAAAAACCAATAAAAACATTCCATCGTTTTAACCGTCTTTCATTTATTCCTACGCATTCCATTAGCATCATCTTTCTTAGGACGTACTCAATTGCATATCATTAAAAAAAAATGACGAATCTGGTTGGCATATGAGTACACAGATGTTTATCTGCTAACTACTACCTTATGTTATATACCTTATGTGAATATCATGAACATAGATATATCACTCAGGTTCTTTTTTTTCCCTCTTGCTCATAATTAACTTTATATTTTTAGTAACTCATAAACAAGCATGCAAGAACTCATATGTGTATAATGGAGTGTCTATTCAAGTATATGCAACAGCTAACATTGCTCCAAGAATAATCGAGCAACTATAGTGCGAACGAGAGAAGAAAAAAGAAAAAAAAGAAGAAAGAACTGACAGTAGAGATCAACAAAAAAATGACAATTGTTCCGTCCGTCTTAACCAACAAACAGGCAGTTTTCCCTATTTTTTAGTTCGTTCTTTTAGTTCTTCTCGTTTTTTTTTCTTTTCAGCACTTCTCTTCTTTATATAGCATTAGTCAGGTCGTTCGAAAAATATTCCGAACTTGAACGCCCTATTTATCATTTTCTTACAAAAAAAAACCTCATAATAGCAATCAATTATTCATTGTGTCGATCTGTTGTGATTTTTCCACATGTATACATTTGTTCCAAAAGAAAGAAAATGAAATTGAGATTAAAAGAAAAAGTATATTAAGTATTTGTTTAGAGAAAAAAAAATGCTAAAATTACGTGATGAATATTAATATTAGATGACTTCTCGATGAACGACAAATACGAAGAATAATGATGATGATGATGATTGAAATACAATTTACATATGAATAAGATAAAAAGATCTCAAAAAAAAAACAAGAAATGAAACAAAAAACAAATATTCTACATGTACGGAATACTAATATTATTTTATGATTCATTATAGATAGTTCATATAATAATCAAAATATAAATTGAAATCAACATAGTTTGTTGAATTTATTATTTACTGCTTAAAGATATATATTATAACAGACAAAAAAAAAACTTAACAGAATAGTTTTTCTCTTCATTTCTCAATTTATCAATTGTTGTAGATTTGTATTTATTTTTCGTGTAAATATACGTATATGATTTTAATGTATAATAGAACTGATAGCAGTAAAAACACCTTGTTCATTTTCATGTGATAAAATGTACTTTGAATTTTAATCACTTGTGTCACTGATATTCATATTCTAACAGTAAATATATGAGTTTTTGTTGTTTCTTCTAAAGTCAAGCTAATGATTACAAAATTTTATATATATATAAGGCATAATTATTAGCTATAACACGAATTAAATACGAACAATGAAGACTTTTTGAATTATGAAATCAATAACAATGACATGTCGAAGAACAATTGGAACGTGTCAGTACACTTAAATATTTAATTATTGTAATATGAATCTTTGAAGTGTAATATTTAATAAAGACGCCATATCAAATAAAACGGTTCTTTAATAAATCTAACGTGAGAACATCTTGAACTTTCAGACGCTATTGCTAAAGACTTAGAGATGTTTTGCTGAACTTTTTTTTTTGGTAAAGAACAAGGTATTTTCGAGAATATAAAAATGAAGAATTTTATCCTGAAATGTTGTCTATAGATAGAGCAAATAATCATGTAAAAGTTATGAAAGTTTCAAAGAAAACAGACGTGTCTTTCTCGAGATATTCAGTTTTTAAAGCAAAAACAACCACTAATCACACAAGAACACAATAGTCAAATCCACTTGAAAGTTGAATATCTCAAGAATGATACGTTTGTTTTCTTTGAAATTTTCGCTACTTTTTAATAACTATTAGCTCTATCTATAGACAATATTTCAAAATAGAATTCTACATTTTCACATTTTCGAAAATGCCTTGCTTTTTTACTACAAAAATTCAGTAGGTCATAAGTTTGAATTTTTGTAGGCTTTTTCTTAACCATCAGATCAGGTCGAACAGCATCTGACAGGTCGAGATGCTTCTTCTTAAAATAACAATTATATCCATAATACCATTATATTAGACCCGAATAACATCTTGATTGACATGTACAGAAAGAAAACATGTCGATAGAGAATATGTCGAAAAGAAAAAATATCAAAAAAATGTGAGCATATAAATAGATTATTCGAATGTAATTAATTTTATTAATATATAAAAGATAGAATAAAAACAAAAAATATTAATAAATCATACATAACTAATATTATAGACAAATGAAAAAAAAAATAATTGTATTAACAACTACAACACATGTTTATTATTGAAGCTTGTTTTGTTTTTTTTTATTTTGCTACAACTAATAATAAATCATTTTCGTAAAATCCATTTCAATATTTGTACAGTATTTATTTAATGCGTACTCAGTCATATGTCATTGATCGATCTTGAGTATCAGCATGTGTGTCGAAATCGAGACTCTTACTTTTGAAAACATTTGATAAATTGACAAAAATTTGGGTGAGAATTTTGAATATGCTAATTGCATTGATTATTAAGGGACTTTTGTCGTTGCAAATATCATTAGTACGATAGTAATGTCTGTTAGTATTCCAAATGCTCATGAAACATTTCCTATCTACTAATTTTATACATTTAGCAGCTAGCAAGAATATCATAGTGAACAACAATTAGAACGTAATTCAAAAGTAAATTATCGATTTACAATATTTTCTATAATTTTTTTTGCTAGTTTTATATGATTGACAGTTTTTCTTGTCGATGTTTTTTTAACCATCCCATCGATTAGCTATCAAGATATCAGGAATCTTTTCGATATGTATATTCTATGAATATCACACTTCTTATTTACACATTTTTTGATTGAAGAAAAAAAAGCAATATCTCATTACTAAAAAGGGTTTTTTGATGACAAAAGAACGTATGCATATTTTTCATTATAAATGATTTACTATCATGTCATGACAAGAAAAGGAAAAACTATTTTCGTTTATGCTTTAACTGAATTAACAAATATTAAAATCTTGTTATCAACTGATAAGCTAGTCTTCTACTCAAGGCCTGGTTGTATTGAAAATGTATTCTCACGAGAGATGTATTCCAACTAATTCCGAGCTTGCCACTTCATCTTTCGGATGTAAGCAGGAAGTCTCATTGAGGTTGAGAGATTCATAAAAGCCTTCGTACTTATGATTACATATTCCTGAGATATACATCTAGTTAGCGTTCTGATAAAAACATTGATGTTTTCTTTTTTCATTTTCTCAAATTATCGTTCATATAATTTCCTTATAACTTAAAGCTAAGATTATGTCAAAAAATAAATAAATATTTAATTACACTAGAATATGACATTTCAAAAATGTAATAATAAAAAATCTAGTCTCTATTAGTCTTTTTAATATATCGATAAAACATAAATGCTGCAATACTTATGACAAAAAGGCAACTTAATAATATTAATAGTCTATGTTGAAATGATGAAAATGTATAACACCTTCTCACACTAGAATTTTTGCACTTCTCTTCATTGCATCCAAACAAATAATCAAATGAATAAGCAAACTTAATCAACATTCAAAAAATTCCCACGATCAATCTTCTTAATGTTATTGAAATGTAGTTAAAATCAAAAGATGAGGTCGGAATCAATTGGAATATTTGATTTGTCAAAACTAACGCCATCTAGTCAAAATGAACAAAGAAACAAAATGAAAACAAAAAATATTTCAATCGACGGATAGATCGTATAAAATTCTAGTCGATCGATCATATGTTATTATTTCTTCTATAATTCATGTGGTAGAATTGTTGTTTTTTTATTCCGATATCTATATGACTGTTATTTTAGATGGACATCGATCCGGCTATTTATATTCGTTTGAAAAATTTTAATCAAATACATTTATTATCTTATTGGAATCAACTTGATCATGAACAACGAGCCATACTTATTCAAGATATTAATAATATTGATCTTGATCATATTACACAAGCTTTTCAACATATTAAAGATCAATTAATTGAAAAATCTATTGATAATAATTTAATTGAGCATGAAAATAAAGAAACAATCGATCAAATTATGCAACCTATTCCTGAACATTTAACTGGTTCTATTGATAAAACAAGTAAAGAACAACTTGAATATTATCGTCGAAAAGGTTAATTGAAAGTTTCAAATGGAATGACATATATATATATATATCAAAAATATGTTTATTATTTATAATAGGTTTAGAAGCTATTGCAGAAGGCTCTGTATGTGTATTATTACTTGCGGGAGGCCAAGGAACTCGGCTTGGTAGGCCTTTTTTTTTCTATCATCTCTGAATTAATCATATTAATTATTTTATAGGTGTCAATAATCCCAAAGGAATGTACGATGTCGGTTTACCATCAAAAAAATCACTCTATCAAATACAAGCTGAACGTATTTGTCGACTTGAGCAATTAGCCAATGAAGAATGTAACACAACAAAAGCGTCAATTCCATGGTTTGTTCAAAACAAAGAAAAAGCCAACATGTCAAAAAAAAAATAAAAACATAATCATATTTTCTAGGTTTATTATGACAAGTGAACATACACGAAATTTAACAGAAGATTATTTTTTTGAACATAATTATTTTGGTTTAAAATCTGAAAATATTATTCTTTTTGAACAACATACATTACCTGCATTAGATTTTCATGGAAAAATATTACTTGATGAAAAATATAAGCTAACAAAAGCAGCTGATGGTAATGGTGGTTTATATCGTGCATTAAAAACTCGTCATATTCTATCGGAAATGAAAAAACGTCAAATAAAATATATTCATATTTATTGCGTTGATAATATTCTTGTTCGTATTGCTGATCCTATTTTTCTAGGATTTTGTCTTGATAAAAAAACTGATTGTGCAGCAAAAGTAAAATTTTCTATTTTCATTTATATATATATATATATATATATCTATTGAACATATTGTTTTTTTTGTTTTCTTTAGGTAGTAAAAAAATCATTTCCTGATGAACCTGTTGGTGTTATATGTAAAATTCGAAATCATTTTCGAGTTGTTGAATATTCTGAAATACCTGAACAAGTAGCACAAAGAAAAAAAACTGATAATAGTGAAGAATTATTATTTAATGCTGGCAATATATGTAATCATTTTTTTACTTTTGATTTTCTTCAAGATATTTGCCAGTATGAAGATGAGAAAGAAAGGGAGAAAAAAACCATGAATTAATTATTTTTGTTTTTTTTTTCTTTTAAATTAGAAATCATGAAAATAAACTTTGTTATCATATAGCAAAAAAGAAAATTCCATCTATTGATAAAGATGGTAAACGTATGGATATTAATGGTATTAAATTAGAAAAATTTGTTTTTGATGTATTTTCTTATGCTAAGTAAGAAATAGAAATGAAGTTATTTTTTGTTTGAAAAAAAAAATCTTCTTTTTTGTATTTTATAAATAAGAAATTTTTTTATTTGGGAAGTACGTCGTGAAGATGAATTTTCACCATTAAAAAATGCTTCTGGTACAAAAGATACAGCAATTACATGTCGAAGAGATTTAATGTTACAACATGTTCGTTGGCTTCAAGCAGCTGGTGCTATTGTACCATTGAATACAGCAAAACAAATTATTTTGTAATAGAAATCTTTTTTGTCTAGAAAAATAATATGATCGAATATTTTTTGTTTTTGTTTTCATAGATCGGATAAATTTCATGATAATGAAAATAATTCCTATATTGAAATTTCACCATTAATATCTTATGCTGGAGAAGTAAAGACTTTTCTAATATTAAAAATTAAATAGATATTATCATTTTTTATTTATAGAATCTTGAATTTATAAAAGGTCAAATACTCAAATTACCGTTGACGATTGAACTGAAATAATTTTTTTTTTACATTTTTTTCTAATTATTATTATTATTTTTTATCAATTAAAAGAAAAAAAAACTAGAGTCCAATCGGACGTGAAAAATGAGATTTTTTTGGATTTAGGATTAATACAAACAATGATAGCCGGTGAACCATAGAACTAAATGTAAATGCAAGTTTCCTCATTTAAATGCAGACAAAATATTCCAATTAATTAATATAGAACTCGTTAATTCGTTATCACTTTTAAAATTTATAATTCGAGTATTCAATTTTGACAGTACACCTATGTCTTAAACACTTTCAGCATCACATTGTATCATGTAGCTATAAGATTTTCTACTTAGATCGAATATATGCACGCTCGTAAATAATGTAAAACGTCGATTTTTGGTATATTGAATCGCTCTAAATTTTTTATGTAGCTTTTCATATAATTCGAGTGATTAGATTTTTTTTCAGGAAATTTTCGGAAACTAAATTAAGTCTCAGTATAAGAGATATAGAAGTTTTAGTCTTACCTTTGCACAACAATTCAAACATTCATATATCTTGTATATTCCCACTGCAATGCAACGTTACTTGTGCTTTGAGAAAGTATGGAGGATCTCGAAAGCAAAGTATTTTTTATATCAAAAAATAGAGAATTGTGTTCTCTAATTAACTGATCTACTTTCAGATATCCGAATTTTAGTAGGCAATTGAAAATCTCTTGAAAATATTCTTCATAGTGATTTTGGAAGGAGTTTCTAGACAATGAAGATTTGTTTTTGTGAGTTACACTTCAGTTTTGAAGAACGATGCAGAATTTCGTTCTCTACAAGACTATGTGATTGGTAAATCACAATGCAAAACATGTTTTCGCCAAAATTCACAAAAAACCATTCAAGTTTTGAAAGATAGACGATTTCATCGATACTATGTTCGTTTTTTTTAGAAACCTACTGAATTTCTTAGTAGCTATGCCACACTTTTTTTTTTAGTGTGTTTTTTGTTCTGCAGTAAGAATATTCAGTGTACCTCATCAATGTGATTGAAATGACCTATCATGCTGAAAGACTTGTTTTAGTATATTTGTTTATGGATAACAGCTTCTTGTATGTTATCGATAATCAACTGTAAATCTATATCCATGTAATAAAAATCCAAAGTTCATTTTTTGTATTACTGATATTATTATACTTAATTATATTCACGTTATAAGCATCTTCACTACATGTATATGTTAACAAAATCCTATTAAAACGCGGAAGCGCTGAAAGCAAGCATGATAAATGGAAAGAAACTAATTTTGTTTTATGTTTTACCGATGAATAATATAATATATTAATAATATGGATATTCGTGATATAATAGGATTATGTTTTTTTTTATGCGACAATTTCTAAGCAAATAATCTAATAGAAGTAAATACCTACACAGACCAAACTATTTATAATAGGATTGGAGTGAAACTTTTTCTTTTCAATTGATACTTTCTATAAGAAAGATATTAGTGATTTTAAAAATTGAAATTTCTTTAATTCAGTTACATGTACAAAAATAATGAATATATTAATAATTTATAATCTAGAACTACTTCGTTATATTGAATTATGATGTTATGATAACAAACTAATTAAATATCAATATGTATCCAATAGAGAACTTATAAAGTACAACAATGACGATATTTTTATGTGAAATTTTGCTCATAGATAGATCTCGTGACCATTAAATTGTCCTAAAAGTTTCGTTCTAATAGAATATATCCTTTTTGAAATATTAAATATTCAACAGAAAAGATCATTTGGCACAAGGAAAGATTTAAAAAAGCTGATTGTCTTCAACTTTCAATATTTCAAAAAAAATGAATTATTTTTTAGCTTGTAATTTTTAGATTATTCTAATAATTACAAGATTTAACTATGAATAAAGTTTCAGATTAAAATCTCGTCGTTCGAGTTTTTTATGATACTTTGTCAGAGGTTAAAAAATTCAATGAAACAAAAATAACTTCGCGGAAGAAGGGTAAATGGAAATGACTCGTTCTACACTTTTCCTTCTCGAATTCCATTTATAGACTAAATGTTAACTCAATCAGCGATTCACTTTTGTACAGCTTTCGTTATAAGATAATAATCAGCATATATCTGAATACCGTATAACGTGCTTCGTTGATTTTCGATCCACATTTTTGTCTTTTGGTCAAATGTCATAACACCCTACTAACAATTATCTCAGATGATTAATATTACACAAAAGCTGTTTATGTCAATATCAGTGATATTTGTATCATTTTGATGCAGATGTCTTTGAATACATAGATCAGAATTAAGACTTCTTCTAATGATTAATTCAAATTGTATAACTTAATTTGAATATAACTCACAAGAAATTCGTATGATATTTTATTGATACAAACGGTATTGTGAATATATTAATCTCCTTTTATAATTTTCATCGGGACATACATTTAACAAGTTTAGTAATATTATCTAATAGAAAACTAATTGATATTTTAAATCTTCTTCTAAAAATAGTAATCTAATATGTATCAGCTTCGATATGATTAAATAAAGAAAATTGTGACATGTTCTTTTGTTTTATTTTCCTAACAAGAGAAGCCATTCAACTAATAAATCGTTTTTAAATCGAGACTATATGCATTATGTAAATCCAAATGAGCTATGAACACCTTGGAAAGAGTTTGTGTTCTTAGCTTATTGTTGCGGAAATACTGTACTTTTACGGTATTTTTTTATAAATGAATCCTATGGTCTTTTCTTCAGAACATCAGAAAAAATTTGATTTGAAATTTTTCATAGTTCTTGAAGTTCAGATGCACTAAAAACTTTCATGCACACTCACCGTACGATTCAATGTAAAAATAATTCATTGGAAACTTTCCATGTAAAAACAACACCTATAGATCATATTAAATTATTCCAAAGTCCATTGAAACTGAATTTGAAATATTACACGATTAATCCATGAACATTATTAGACATAGGTCATCTATTCTTTTTACATATAATGATAGAAAAAGAGAGCAAGAGAGAGAGAGATTAAGTAACTAATAATAAAATATTTCAGTGCATCAGAAATGAATATAAAAAATAATTGAATTTGTAATTAATACTACGTATCGAATTAAATTACATCTTAATATTTAATTAGACGATAACCTCCAATATTCAATAAGTATCTTATATATAGATATATATATATATATATCGTATTTTAATTACGTTAGAAAATGTTTTCGTTGTAATTTCTATATACATATTTATATTTAATAAATCACAGATTAGATATCAAAACATCATTAAACTATTTTTTATATGAATTAATCAGGTCAATAAACAAAAAAACAAAATAATAATAATAATCTTTCAGCGAGATTTCTTTTTTTCAATTTTTGCTTTTTATTTGAATAATATATTTGAAATTATGAAATATCAATGTAAGAAGTCAATGAGTACTCATATAATCAATGTATCATCATACAAAGATAAATATAGTTCAGAAAATACTGCAAACAATATAGTTTATCAAAATCTTTTTATTCCGATAATTCTATAGTGTATATTGATTATAATCCAAGCGAAATCGAACAATACGATTAAATCTACATCAGATAAAAGGATTTACCTATGAAATAATCTTTCGTTCGATAGTAATCTCAAATGCTAAAAAAAAACATAATAACACATCGCAGCGCGTTGACAAACTACGTCAGAGATGTACTTTTCTGAAAGGCTCTCAGTGAAACCGTTAGAGATGCTGTGAACTGTGCATAATACGTTTCTTTTATATAACAAAAAAATATATATGCATGAAAAATTATAAATTCTAATAGCGCATTTCTATGATCTTTTCACGTCAATATAACAACGTAACTTTATTTACGAATTTTGGTATAAATATTATAGATTAGAAGATTTATAACACTGTACTATAAAACTTAATACAAGATGAAAAAACTTTGTCTAAGTTTAGAAACATTTGGATTTATGACTTACAATATTAGATATGTATTGATAGATTAGAAGTTAACCTATAAAATAACAACATATATTTTAACGATATCATTTATCAATAAAGAAAAAAAAACTATATATTCGATTATGTACAATAGTTCAAAATAGTAAAGACAAAACAACAAATGAATAAATATTTATCTTTATATTAGTCAGTAGATTAGTCACATTTATATTTTTAAATCTATTGCATGTTCATAAAGATTGAATGAATTTCCTTTTCTTTTTTTAAGAATAGAAAATGACTGAACGTAAATAACATATAGAACGACTAATCATCTACTGAAATGACAAAGATATGATATGAAGAGATGCCTACATGTTTCCGTTTTTATACTTGCTTGAATGCTTTTTTAATACAATTGATTGTCATTTACAGCTTGACATAAATAGATATGTTGATGAAAACTTCAATAAGATATATAATTATGTATAGTTAAACATGGTCAAATATTGTCTATGCATTTCCGTTATTATTTTCAAAGAATGAACTGAACTTTTTAAGAGAAAGAAAAATGTTGTTGTTTTTTTTTGTTTTTATATAGATTTGAATTAATCTAAAAATTTATCGAAGATTAAAAATTTGTTTTTTTTTTCACAATTTATTCATTTGTCGTATAAGTTCAGACAGGAAATAATTTTCTCTTTATGTAACTGTAGGCGTTTTACTCGTCGGGTATTATTTCACTTATTACGATATAAGTCAATATTTAAAAGAGGAAAAAAACAGAGGATTTTATCCGAAAGAAACTAATGAATAATGTAAACTAAGACTACTAGATTTCTTTTTTTTTGTTTCAAAGAACAAGAAAAAAAAAAAAAGAAAAGTCAAATGATATAAAAGTCGTTGCTTTTTCACTATATATCATTATTCCATTAGCAGTTAGTATAAAATTTCTATAATAATTTGATATCTATTTTTTTCTTGTTCATATATTTCGCCTACAAGCTATGATGCACTAATGAGAGAAAGTCATGAGATATTTATAACTCCGCGCATATATATATATATGCATGTACTCTGTTCAGTATTGTGAAAGAGAGATACATCATCATCATAAGCCTTATTCATCCATTTGAAAAATTTTGTTCTTCTTTGTTATATTTTAGTTTGACTATGGATTCTATTCGTTTAACAATATTAATTATTGCTTTATTCTTCACCATTGGTACTATTGAAGGAAAACCAACTAGTTTATCATCGAATGATTTGAAAGATAATATTAAATATTTGTTAAATATTCTTGAAATTGAAAATGAATATATACGATTTTTATCATATATGAAACTCTATCCACCGGAAGATACAAAAATGAAAGTTCTTTACGATGATTTATTTTCTTTTGATTCATTTATATCTGATCTTACAAGTGTATATGAGAAATATTATACATTAGATGATGTTACTCAACTTATTAATTTTTATTCCAGTCCATTGGGCAAAAAGGTTAATAAAGTAACACAAGCATTAGATAAAGAAATGGAAGATTTAATGTTAAATAAAATCAGTGATTATATTTTTGCATTATCAGAAAATGGTGTCGACATTCGTCTACCACAAATTTCACAATAAAATAGATTTTAAAAAAATCGAACAGATTTTATGTCACTGCTCTTTTTTCCTTCTTGCATATTAAAAATAAATTTAAAGATACATATATATTAATAAAATGTTGTGACTGTGAAAATGACATTCTGTTTAAGTGTTTATTAAAAATAATAAATGATATCAAAAGAAAAAAAGGATTAATTAAAACAATCATAATAATATAAATATTGTTCAGAGAGAGAAAGATATGTCATTGATTTATGATAGAAATTTTTCTCGACTACTACTGAAATATGAAATCGTTATAATTAAACAGAAAAATTGCTTTTTGTTCTATTTAATATCTTAACAGAAAAGTTTTTGTAATCATACTAGAGTTGGCTTCAGAAGATATGCACTAAGCTTAATGAACTACTATCTGGCTTGATTTGCCATGATTTTAAATGATGTGTGATTCCGTACCAAAGCATAATAAAAGGTGAAAATTATATTGTTAGAAAATGTAATTAATCAAATATCACAAAAGACATGACTTTCACCTTTATGCAAACAAGAAAAACAAAATATTTGTATGACTCAAACATTAAGGCCACTCCCCTCAAAAATCGATCTCAGGTCAGGAACGTTCGAATGACATGAAATTTTCAGGATATGTTGGAGCTAGTGTGGGACGGCTTGGTAAAATTTTCAGCTCTATATCATGACATTTGAGAGAGATATACACCAAACAAAGGTAAAAAATAGCTCTATCGTATCTTCAAGAATTCTCTGTGGACTTTCATTCTATACATTTAAATTTTTTTTTTGTTTGAAAGCTTGTGTTTAGGACTAGTGCTTCTCGTGACCTTTTTTTTTTAATTCTTACTTTTTAAGTGAAGAAAAGAGATGATAAGTTTAATGACTCAAAAACCTCTCAAAAAAATGATGCTGTTTCCATAGAAGTGTTTTCTTATATGATAATAAAAACGCTTATTTTAAAAAAAGGATCACGAGAGAAGCTAGCTCTAAACACGAGCTTTCAAATAGAGAAAAAAGTTATTGGCTACAATGGAGCTTCTTCGAGAATTCTTCGAAATACGATCGAAAATCTATTTTTTTCAAAAAATAGCTTATTTTTCGCATAGGGGATGACAGAAATCGTCAAAAATTTCTGAGAAAAACAAAGTGTCGAATAAAAATTTTTGTCGTTTATGAGAGATTAGATTACGGACTATCTTCTCCTGCATTTATCTTAATTTCGATCATTCTAACGAAAAGTGACTTTTTTTGAAGGAGAGGAGGGAGGGAGGTGGGCTTAATAATGTTATTTCGACTTTAAAGGAAAATAGAATATCTGAAGAACTCTTGACAATAAATAAGTTAAATAAAGTTGACTATACAACATCAATTATATATTTCATCATTCGGTTAGTCTCAACTTACAAAATTGAATTATATTAAAACTTACTTTCCAACTTCTACATAATTTATTCGTATACAAAACTCTAATGCTAAGCTGATAAGATTAATAACATGAATTGGAAAAAGATTGATTAGAGATCTTGTTGTATATTGATATCCATGATTTCTAGAACTGTATACATTCAATTCAAATTGCTTAACAATTTCGTTTTATTGTTTTGTATTTTTTTAGTTTGCATCTTTATTTATTTTATGAAGATAAGACAAAGAGAAAAGTGGAAAAGTAATAAATTTAAAAATACTTCAACTACTACATCAACTGATACAATAGTATTATCTAATGAATATAATAAAAAGAAAAAATATCGTTCATTAATTTCATTTTTGTTTTAATAAACAAGAAATATCTGATATAAATTCGAATAGAAGATAATCAATATTTCAAATAAATTCATCTATTGATATTGATCGAGTTCAAAAGAAACAAGATCTAATATTAATTTATTCCCAAGGACAAACAACAAATATCAAATCAATTACAAACAATAATTTCATCAAATGATTGTTATCATTCAATCTATCATAATAGAAAAATTAAAATTGAAGATAATTTAAATGTTAATGAATCATTCATATGAAATTTTACAATTTTTTTTTGATGAGACAACTAATGAAAATAATTCATGTTTTGATTTTTCATTATCTCATATAATTATAATAATATATTCTTGACATTTGTCTTATTATATCATTGACAGTTATTTTTAAAAAATTGTAAAGGAAGTTTTTCTTTCTTTTCTTTTTCATAGTACATTAAACTCAACAAATTTTCTGTCCTTGTCGTTTTTTACATATGTGTTATGTAATTGTAATCATTCTGCTTTATTGATTCAGATACAAGTAGATATTTAGAAGTACACACAAGCACTTGATAATATGTTAAGTAGCGTTGAATACTTTAACAATAATGTTTAATTTTCACTTGACAGCAAAAAAAAAAATTAATTATTGATTGTTTTTTTTTTGTATTCTTTAATAAGTCGAAAGCGTAACATAATTACATTATCATTCTTAGGTATACAAAATATTTTATGTTCTTTTTTTTTTTGTTATTCATGTAAAACTCTTGATTGCATTTCATCTCTTTTTCTTTTCTATTGATCTGTCTTCTTTGATTACACATTTGACATTCTTATAGAATTTAGTCTTTCAATATCTAGGCAATTATTGATGGTGCTTACAATGCACATATGTACGACACATACAACCTAATAAGAATGATATACAATAATGATCTTACATAATATCGAACATTGACAGATTTCCATCTCTTATATGGATTATCATTGTTCTTTTTCTATATATATACATACAACATATAAAAATTTTTAATCAATTACTTTTTTTTTCAAAAATGTCCCTGAACAATTGATTAAACGAAAAAAAAAACCAAAAGTGAGATTTGCCTGACCTTGTGGAATAGAACAATATCAATGAATAATAATATTTTTTCTGAAAACAACAAAAGAAAAAAGATCAATAAATGGTTTCGTGTAATACGATATTAGCTGGAATTACTGAAAGAAACAATTATTGTCGTCAATGAACGATGAAAGAGAGCAACGATCAATTTATATATCGAAGTAAGAGAAAATTAATTAAAGGTGCTTTATTTTAGTAGTATGCTAGAAGCTAATTAATATTGTTTTCACATTCATCATGTGTTTTGTTGTGTCCTTCTTTGTGAAAGTAGAAGAGAGAGGGGAAGCAGAAGAAGAAGAAAAAAGAGCAGTAGGAAAGAAAAAAATGTTCAACATTTTTTTTATTTTCGTTTTTATTATGGATATGAATATAGATTTAAGATTCATCTTATCTTTTAAATATTTTATTATTGTATACAAAATTTAGGTAAGATGAAAGAAAAAACAAATCATTGATTATTTGAATACTTTTCTCCCGACTGTAAAAATCATTTCCGTTATATTTTAGTTCATCGTAATCCGTTTGGAAAAGAAGAGAAAAAAAAAAGGTTAGAGAAGAAACTATTAATTGCATCTATTGTTATTTCAAGACCTTCGTTCATATTAAGAAAGTATAAGAAAAAACTGTCAATATGATAGTGATGATGAGGACAATGTTGATGTCTGGTCAAATAGAAAAATGAGTATGTATGCATGCGTGAATAAATGTAATTCAATTTTCTCGGGTAAATATAATGAAAAAAAAATGAGGAAAAGAAAGTTGGGCGAGAATAATGAAATCGGCAACTTGAACCTTATGGGAACGACTATAAGCATCTACATATTAGCATAGTATCGTACTTGCAAAACCCAAGGACATATATCTGTAGCATCATCTTGACATTTGAAGGCCTAGTACAAGACATGATGAAGAGATTGATAGTATTATAGATACAAAATATGGTTCAATTAGTTTTTATCTTCTAATATCAACTTTGATTCCAAGTCTTTGTTTGTTTTTTATTTTGAAAAAACTTGATGTCTTTATTAGAATTTATGTCATCACCAGTAGGTTATCCTAAGGGGCTCTTCCTCCTTTTCGGATATTAAAATTAATATTTTTTGTTATTTTTGGTTTTCTTCATCACTTCTATAGCTTCGAAATGTTCTCTGTCAAATGGCATATAAATGAAGGCTCTTTGTTGTTAGTTACTATTTTTATTACATCCAACTCTCGAAATCCCTAGCAGAAAAACTCGCATTGCAACTATGCTTTGTATGCAAAATTCTTTTAATGGTAATGACTTTAGTTCAAGGCAGAACAAAGTGATTTCTAGCATAGAAATCACTCTAGATCATAGAAAAACTCTACATAATAAGACTAAAAGAGAAGTCCTGATTTCACGTGATTTCCTTTCATTTCTATGCATTTCCGATGATTCTTATTGATTCATAATGAACAGGTAAATATTGATTTTCGCTGATAGAAATCCAAGAAATCAGATTATTCATTCTTACTTTAGTTGAAAAAAAGAGACATGATAAATAGAGAAAAATTTGTTTTTCATTTTTCTCAAAAATAAAAAGCGCAGAATCGCCTCCGTTTTTTCCACTTCTGCAAATTTTTTTTATAGATACTGAACACCACTGTTTGGGATGCCGACTTTTTTGTATTAAAAAAATATTGCAACGTTGATTTTTGAAGATACGTTCAGTATTTTGATTTTTTCATTCGAGTGGAAAGAGATAAAAAGAAACAAAAAAAATCGTAGGCACTTCAAACAGTATCTATTATCCGATCCAAAATAAAAGGCAAATTACCATTTTTCGAATGACTTTTGATAGGAATAAGATAGAGAGCTACAGTTTTCACCATTTGAAAGAGCAATGTCCGGGCCATCGATCGATATAGAACTCATTAAGATGAGAGATGCTTTTTTTTTATAGATTCTTTTGGATCAATACTGTTTTTGTTGAATATTTTCATCAATTTTCACAATAATCTCAACTCAAATTATGTCAAAATGTAGCTCAAATCATCTTTATTTTCTCTATAAAATTAACATTCGTGTTTTTAAAATCCGCTTAGAATAAGAGGTTCAGAGATAATGAAATATGTGATAATTTTATAACGCAAAAAAAAAGGGTGGTTTGAGCTATATTTTGACATAATCTGAGTTGAGATTATTGTGAAAGTTGATGAAAATACTCAAATAAAAAAGTATTGCTCCAAAGGTACCTACAAAAAAAAAAAGCATCTTTCGTCTTAATGCGTTCTATACCGATCGATGGCTCGGACATTGCTCTTTCAAATGGTGAAAACCGCAGCTCACTATCTTGTTCCTATCAAATGTCATTCGAAAAATGGTAATCTACCTTTTATTTTGGTTCGGATAACAGTATCTGTAAAAAACAAAACTTCAGCTCTGTCTGACTTATTACAACTGAGAAAGCGAAGTGGTTTTTAGCGTTTTGTGACCCAAACGTGTCCTAGAAGGATATATTTGAAGTGTATGACAAATTTTGCTCTACTTGTCGAGATGTATCTACCCTGAAAGTTTCATATATTTCTGATGAGTTGTTCTTCGGAAACCTCAGAAAGAAATTTCCTTAAAAAATCGTTTCTATGGTCTTTTGTAGTAATTGAAAATTAAGTTCTTGTGTAATTTTCTTTTTTAGATAAAATGAATGAAAATCAAGACGTTCCAGATACAATTTTTAGTAGTAGTCCATTACGTAAAATGGTTCATTTTGATGAAACAACTTCAATTCCACCACAAATAGCAACATCAACTAGTCTATTAACATCTTCATCAACAAGTTCATTACCATTTCCAATAATATCTGAAAAAGCAGGTGTACGTTTTAAATTTTTTTGTCTTCTACTTAGTCTTTTTATTGGATTGATTATTGGTTTTATTTTTACTATTTTATTTATTATTAATGCAAAATATATACCTAAATATAATTTTTTCTCACATGAATTTTTTTCGAAATTATCTGAACAAAATTCATTAAATAATAAATATCAATTATTTGAACATTTTGATTCATTATGGATTAATCAATTAGATTTTAATAGTGATATTTGTAATGATTTTTATGGTTTTGTTTGTCGAAAATGGTTATCAAATCATCCATTATCATCATTTGAATTTAAACGAAGTTGGTTAACTGAAAGATCAAATAATATTCGAGAAAATTTTGCAGAAATATTAACTAATTTAAGTGAAATTGAAGCTTATAATTATCAAATGAAAATTAATAAAAATCAAATTCAAGAACTCATCAACGATACACATATTGAAGATTTTGATGAATTAACATCAGAAAAAAATGAGTAAGTTCAAATGTATTTCTTAAGATGTTTGATGAAACTAGTTGACTATTTATAGGTGCTTGAGATTTAAATTTTTAAATGTCCAATTGATTTATATAAGATTTATAATACGGATAATGATCGTTATTATAGATTTATTATACACTTTACTAGTTAGAATCACTGACAAATTGAAATGTTTCTTTCTTTGTTTTTGTATCTTGTAGACTTGAACAATTCTATTCTTTTCATGATGAATATGACAATATAAATCATAAATTAGTTAAACGTCAATCAACTTTAAATTCAAATGATTTATCTAAATCTATATCTAATATGTTACTTTATTATCATCAATGTATTCATACATCTGAATCTATTCTTATTGAAAAATTACAACGATTAGCATATGATCGTTTTTGGTTTACAAATAATTATGAAATTATTTCTACAACAAATCATTTGCATTTTCTATTTGAACAAATGATTGAACATCCATTAATGCATATATGGAATATAAATACAATAAATCTTGGTACCCAAATTATAATTCATATTCAACGAAAAATTCATGATCAACAAAAATTTCTTTTATTACATCAAATAGAACAAGCAAGTATATTTGAACATTATGTACAAACAAATCATATTGATTTATGTTATCAATCAACTCGTGTTGGTTCTTTAGCAAATACATTAAAAGAATATAATGAATTATTAATATCAACATTAATATCATCAAATTCTTCAATAAATGATGATTTATATTATTTAATATCAAATAAAAATTCTTTACCAATTATTTATTCATCTGTAAGATGTCCAAATGATTTACGAGATTTAATTCAATATATGTTAGATAAAAATATGATTCAATCATTAAATAATACAAATATTTATAATTTATTTTTAAATTTTACTCATGATCTTGAACAATATTTATTAAATATACCAATATTTCGTAGTACAATATTATATCAATGTCAATTATTTCTTAATTATTATATTCGTTTTCGATCATTAAATGATACAAAATTAGAAAAATGGTTTGATTATATATCATCATCAATAATACATTTAATTCTTCATTCATGGCCAGGTGATGCATCATATATATGTTTATATTCAACAATAGTTCGTCATAATCAATTTGAAATAATTTCATATTGGAATACATTTATTCAATATACAAAAAAACAAATAAAAGATATTTCATCACCAATTATAACTGTTGAAATACGATTAGTAGATTTTTTTCAACTTGATTCAATATTTCGATTTTTATTTGCTGATCATTTTGCACATTATTGTAATTTAATGGTTTATAAATATGGACCTAAATTATTACCATTTGTTAGTATTTTTCATGAAGATATACAAATTAATTTAAAAAATCTTTGGAAACAAACTTTACAAAACAATTCAAAAGAACAATATAGTAAGATAAATCATTTTGTTTTTTGTCGCATTTCTATTTCCATTCTACTCTTATTCTATCATAAATATAAAATCATCTATTCATTTTTATGAAAAAGAAAAAGATCAAGCAAGTTATACATTAATCCTCAACAATCATAGAATCGATTGATTTTTAATCATGCTTCTCCGTCAAATGGATTCAATATTAAGGGCTCGACTAGCTATAACATTCAAAATTTAGATCACATAACAAGATCTGTTGAAACAATTCTTCTACTAGGAATTGATCTGTTTTGGGAGCGGCATTTCAGTAATAGAGAGTACGTTGGGTTGATCTCGAACATGGACCCGATGTGCTCTAGTAATCTGAAAAATGTGTAGGCTACGCTGGTCAACAAAAACGAGAAAGTATCTCGTATCTTCGGGACGACTATCCAATAAAATTTCATTGAGAGTATCGAGTATGATTCGACTGAGTCCAGGTTCGGAAAATTTTAGACTCGACGAGCTGTACCTATATAAGTGCCATCTCCAAAACAGACAAAAAGTGTTTTTTGTAGTTGGAAGGAACTTTCTCAAAAATAGAACAAAAACTGTTTGACTAGATCAGTTTTGATCAGAGAATGTTTTCAACAGTAAAAGTTATATTCATTCATGTGAAAAAAAAAATCGTCAAAATTCCTTCGAGAATTTCGCATGGAGAAAAAACTCTGAAATAAATCACCCAATGAAATAGTCAAAACTTCTGACAAAAATTGTATAAAATAGAGTTTTCCAGGTCTACAATGCGGAAAATTTCTCTCTGATATGTCTAATTTCATTCATAATTAATCGAATATTTTCTTTGTTTGTTTTTTTTTTGTCTATTAAAGATATTCATGCATTACTTTTACCATCAAATCGTATACCAAATGATTGTCTAACTTTACTTGAATATTATTATCCATATACATTATCATCATTTTATGAAAAATATATGTCAAATAAAATTGAACAACTTTATTTAATAACTAATGAACTTCGTAATCTTCTTATAAATAATTCTGATAATGATTTTGTATTATCTATAAAATTTCATATAAAACCTGAATATCTTAAATTATATCATGAAATTTCATCAATAAAATTTCATATTCCATATGAATATTATTTAATTGAAGATAATTATTTATCAACAGCATGGAATATAATTGAAAATTTTCATGAAGAATTAATTCAACCAATTCATACATTTTTTGAAATTAATGGTTATCATACAATTGAACAAGGTATTTTTTTACAACCAACAGTAGCTGAACTTTATTCAAATGAAACAACACGTTTAGCTGCACTTTTACTTATTGCACATGAACTTGGTCATGCCTTATGTCCATGTGGAATAAATCAAACTGAACGTGAATATTTTGCTGATTTAATATCACTTCATTTAATTATGAATTATAATGAACAACAATTAAATAGAACATTAACATCGAATGATATAAAAAAATTTTTTATTACATATGTTCAATCCGAATGTATACATATTAATCATGATATGATTTCATTAATGAATAAACAAAAAAATTTTATTGAATTATATATTAACCAAATATTACAAGAAAATGAACAATTTCAAACCATATTTAATTGTTCATTAAATAAATATAGACAAACAAAAAAAATTAATAATTTATTACTTGAATTATGTGCAACATGTAGAAATAAAAAACATTAATCGTTATTATTTTTCCCTAATAATACAATGATATTATTTGAAAAGAAAAAATAACAATAAAAAATTGATAAAATCAGTTCAATTTTGAACAGTCAACTATTGAATGAAAAAAAAAACATCTATGTATATTTGTCTAAAGAAATTGTATTTTGCTTTATAAGTTCTTTTTCTTTGAGAGTAAATGTATGATAGGTTATAAATTTTATAAAAGTCTTTACTGCACCTCAACAATTTGCAAAAATAATCTACCACTTTGTAGAGAGTTATTTTCTAATATACTCTTCTGGCATGTCTGGAATAAGTTCCATTTTAGATTTTTTCCTTACAAATAAAAATTTTTTGAGTCTTTTTTTTCTATTTAAATACGCGAAAAATAATCAAATATTTTGTCAAGAGAAACTTTCGTACACTAAGTCAATGACAGTATTGTAACTGAATAATTTTTAGCATAGAATAATTAGATAATATCTTCACAATTATTAAACAATTTGCTAAGATCGAATTTCAACATGATTCTATATAATAAGTGTTGAATAATATAACCTCTAAACTACTCTATGGTGATGATCGATTTATTTTCCATTATTTAGATCTAAATATGGACAAGATGCTTTCGGAACTGAGATTAGGACAAACACTTTTTCAATATGAGCGATATTTTTTACGATCGAATTAAACTTATGTCGAATGTCGTATTGTTACGACTTATGTGTTCTAAATATATATATGGGACAGATGATTCCGGTTCCGCAAAAAAGATTGCCCCCACTCATATTTATTTAGATCTATTTATAGGATGTTTTATAAGTTCTGCATCTCGACAAAAATTAATTTATATGCAGACAAGGAATGATCTCTAACTGAATTTATCTATAAAAGGATTTGAATCATATAATATTGAATAACATCTTTCTTTGTAAGAATAGTGATATAAATAGAAAAAGTACAATGTTCAATTTTTTGTATTAAAAAAGAAAGAAAAATACAATATTTGATTACACGAAAAATGTCAATTAACTATCATGTAATCTACTACTTATTATTACTTCACCAAATCTTTTAGAAATTTTATCAATTATTCTTTCACGATCATTACAAAATGATATTTCTTCGTTCTGTATTCAATTGTATAAAACTTGAAAATTGTCTTCGTATTTTTTTTCTTTAAAATAAAAGAAAGATATGAATACTATAAAATGAAAATTTTTCATTCTATACAATATTTTGTGTCAGTCACTCATGACAAGTCTCAAACAAATTTACCACACTAGAAAATGCCATTTGATGAAATGTCAACACAAATACTTAAATCTCATATAGATGCATTTAGTTCGAGATCATTTTCTGTCTGTATATAAATTAATTTTTCGTTGAGATTCAGAATTTATGAAACATCTTATATGCTTAGAAAAGTTAGCAGTGATAATACACCGGTCATTATTGTAGATTTAAATTCAATATTAATATAGATTTTACAATTATTACTCATTTTATCTGTTTCATAAGTTATAATTTAGTTATTCCAATCATTTTTTTTCGTTCTATTGTGATCAATTATTTCAATAAATATTTTCTAATTGTACAAATCAAAAATTTATTGAGTAATAAAAAAAAAGTAAATATTTATTTACAAATAATAATTATTTTTTAAAAACAAAATCAGAAATTAAAATTGACAACAATAACTAATATTAGGTTTTGTGGATGAAGTTTGTTGTGTAATTTCAATTACTTCAGAAAGTCTTCTTCTTATACCTTTCATAGTATCAATATTTTTCATTATCTAGAAATATTAATAAAAAAAAAGTCTTGAAAAAAGAATAAAAGCTTTTTTTTTCTTACTTCTTTAACAAGAAATAAAATTGATTCTTCAATATTAATATTTTCTCTTGCAGATGTTTCATACCAACGCATAAATTTATGTTTACGACAGAATTCTGTCATATGTGTTTCACTTACTACAATTCCATCTTTGACTAGATCACACTAAAATATTAAAAAAAAAAAATTTCATTCAATTTATCTAATGTCAAAGAAAAAAAGAAGAAATTTCTACTTTATTTCCAATTAGTAAACATGGCACTTGATTATTATTATCAATATTAACTTTGTTATCAAAATCAATTTTCCATTTCACTGCACCATTTATTAACGTCGCTGATTTTGATACATCAAATACAATTAAACATCCAGCTGCATCTTTATAAAAAAGATGTGTCATAGTTCCAAATCGTTCATCACCAGCAATATCCTATTAAAATAATATTCATTTTGAAAACAAAAAAAAAACAAAAACTTTTTACAAAACCCATATATGAAGATTAACAATAATATGATCATTATATTGAATTTTTTTAACAGCTAAATCCGTACCAATCTAGAATATTTTATTGATTAATTAATATTCTTATTAAAACAAAAACAAAAAAAAAATAACATACTGTACTATGATAAATTCCTGCAAAAGTATTATTAACATAACGTTGTATAATTGCTGTTTTACCAGTTGCTCTTTCACCAATAACTATAATTTTTAATGTATATTCTTGTTTTTGTTCTTCAATTGATATTGTTCTATTTCGAGATATAGACATCGAAGGAGAAGTTCTTGTCAATAAATTTCTACGTTGAATAATCTATAAAACTCAAATTAAAAAAAAATGCTAATATATCAATCTTCAATATATCTATACTTCATTAATTAAAGTTTGAATCGATTGTTCAATATTAATATTATTCTTAGTTGATATTTTATAATAACCACAAAAATCATTTATTTGACAATAATTATTCATAATAGGATTTAATATTTGATCATCTTCTAAATCACACTTGAAAAGAAAAATATATATTTAGAAAAACAAAAGAAAATAATACATTCTTTATTAAACAAACTTTATTTGCTAATAATAAACATGGTAAATTATCTGTTTGATTTACATTATCAATAGAATTTTTCCAATTTATTATATTATCATATGTTTCTCTACGAGTTATATCAAACATAATAATATATCCATCGATATTATTAAAATATGTTTTTAGTTTTGTTTTATCACATTGTGAACCAGATATATTCTAAATAGAATTATTTTTATTAAAAAAAAATGAAAATTTTCTCTCTTTTTTTTTTTTACAAAAATTTCTATTGGAATTTCAGTATATTCATCAATTTTTATTTTGGTTGAAATAATATCATATTCTTTCTATAATAAATATAATTATGTTGAATAGGAATTTTGATGAGATGATGAAAAAAAAAACATGACTTACATTTGTTCGAGTATCATTAGGGAATATATTATGTGTAAGTCTTCTGACATAACAATGTTTACCTGTTGCACTATCACCAACTAAAACAATTTTAAGTTGATCAATTGAACAAGATGATGATGCAGCCATGGTCACATGAAAATTTCGGATTTATTTTTTTTTTAAATGAAATAAGAAAAACCAGTGTATTTATGCATGAAGATAGATAAGAATAGAAGACGTTGCATGTGAGAAATGAGTCATAATTATGAGTCAAATAGCTCTTGTGTCTATCAAATTTATATTTTATTATCTTTGAAAATATATTAATAGTCTATATTAAAATAAGATCAAGATTGATGCAAGATATATTCGTATTTAAATAGAGATTAGAAACAACATTTAAAACTGAGAGACTAGGCCATGACGAACAATTCTTATGTTTAGTTATTTTTGTAGAATATTTTTATATTTAAATGTTCAAAGAAAAACCATTGTTTAGGATCAAAACAAAATATACTTCGATATTTTTTTGAATATCTTGAGAACAAAATTAGCTACAGGCCTGCAGCTTTGCCATTCGAAAGCGAGATGTGAAGAAAGTGAAACTTTGCTAAATTATCTGGACTATGTATTGGTCAAGCAGGTGAGTTTTTGCTGTAGATTCTGACCAGAAATTTTCCAATACAGTAACCAGTGATCTATTAATTGATTTCAAGGTTTTCAATAAAACACTTATAATCCCTTAAGGAAATAAGCCAGAAGAGTCGACCTTGCGTTGATCCACAGAGAAACGTCTTCACTATTGTTTCTCTAAACTGGAATTGATTTTTAGTTGAGAAAACTTCTGGTCAAAGTCTACAGCAAAAACTCACTCGCTTGACCAATACATAGTCCAGACAATTCAACAGAGTATTACTTTCCTTATATTTCTCTTTCGAATGATAAAAAACCGCAGGTTTATACTCCATGTGATCAAAAATCCTATCAGTTTTGACGATTATAATCGTGATTCTTCAACAAACTTAAACAGTACATACTCAAATACAATATGTCGTACTTTGCGACACATTGAAGTATGACACGAAGTATTCGTTGCGACATATTTTATTTTAGTGTGTAAGTATTATTATATAAAATAAATATTTTCTTTCTTCTATTTATACTATTTGGTCATTTCAATAAACAGTTAGTACGTATCATTTTATTCAAAAAAAGCTTCTTTTTTATTTAGATCATCTGATCGTCAAACTTAACATCCAAGCGAATAAAAGTCGACGATAGACCACTGTATATCGATCGGTATTATGTATGCTATAGTGGCGAGTTTTTTTTTGAATGGTATATCATGGTGTATTGTATCAAAACGAATGTATATTTTCATAGGTCTACGAGAAATTAATTTTATCCCGTTTTACTTTTCGCTTAGTAGCTATACTGACTTACACATATTGTATTCCCTATAGTTCCTTTACTCTCTTTAGTCCCTGTATTTCTTTTACTACATTTAGTCCTTTTACTTCATTACTTCTTTTACTACCTCTAGTCCCTTTACTTCCTTTAGCCCCTTTCCTCCCTTTAATCCTTTTACTTCCTTTACTCCCTTTAATTCCTTTACTTCCTTTACTTCCTTTAATCCCTTTAATTCCTTTACTTCCTTTAATCCCTTTACTCCATTTAGTTCTTTTCAAAGAAACCAAGTGGAGTAAAGGGAGTAAAGGGATTAAGAGAGTAAAGGAATTAAGAGAGTAAAGGGATTAAGAGAGTAAAGGAAGTAAAGGGGTAGAGGGACTAAAGCAAGTGAAGGGATTAAAGGAACTAAAGGGAGTAAAGGGAGCAAAAGAACTAAAGAGAGTAGAGGAACTAAAAAGAGTAAAGGAACTAAAACGATTAAAGGGAGTAAAAGGAATTGAGGCTTCGGGCGAAAAGTAAAACGGGATAAAAATAATTTTTTGTGGGCCTCCCTATATTTTCGAAGTCTATTAAAACTGACAGAAGTGAATCGATTTCGATGCAGTGCAGTTATTGTTGATGCATGTGAACCGCCTGTACTAGCTCTAATCAGAGCTGAAGAATCTACTGTAAAAATGAAAAATTTCCTCGACCGGTAAAAACTTTCTGAAAAATTTCCCCAGCTCAAAAAGTCAGAAATCCTGATTTATTCCAGCATATTCATACGTAGCAAACAGATGTCCAAGCGAGCTATTTCACTAAAAATATATCCCTTGTTCTCTGCTCGAAAACATTTTAACAATTCTATGTCGAATGAATGTTGTGATCTGAAAAGCACGACGGAGATCCAGACAAAAAGCGATAGGCACAGGATAGAAAAAGAAAGACGAGTAGAGCGAACGAATATAAAGAAAGAAAAAAAAACAAAGAAGTAAGAGGGTCATTATAAATGAATAGTCAAAGGAAGAGCAAAGCAAATTAGAGACTGCGTTTAATGAGTTTGTGACTTTTCCCTGCCGGAAAAATCGTCTTTCGCAAAATTTTCCGATACTTGACAATTTCCCAAAAATTTCCCCAGACGCGAAAAATTTCCCCAACCGCGTGGTGACGCACACGGGTAGATTCTGCATCTATGGCTCTAATTCTGAAACCAATTTTTGTATTATAGATGGTGTTGCAAACACTTTTATTAGTAAAATATATTATGAAACTTTTTTCTCGATGAATTTGTATTCTTTTTAATAATAAATTTGAATATGAGTAGAAAATACTCTACAATCGTTTATAGTTAGAACTGAAAATGCTAAGTGTCATGACTGATTCTTACGAGTACCGCGATATACCGATGGTACTACGAATAAACATGCCACATGAGCATGTGAGTATTGTTTTATGACAGTAACTTTTTTTCTTCTACTTAGGTCATCTGATCATGTTAATGAAAAGACGATATTGTTTTATAAAGAGTAAATTTTTTTTTTCTTATCTTCAGTTTGTCTAATAGTTAAAGTGAGCAGTGAGTATTCTTTTACGAAGATAACTTTTCTTTTGTCTTTTATATAGATCTTTAAATCATTTCAATCAACAGTAAGTATTATTTCATTAAAAAAAAATCTTTTTTGCGCTATTTACTACGGATGAGGAGAAACAAATCATCTCTGTACTCATTCATCAAGACATGTACAAGCACGGTGATATACAGATCGAGACGTAGTCATAGTCGTACATTGAAATACTACGATCATGTCGAATCATTGAAAATATGACAGAGTGGATCATAAAAAAATAGCATTACAATAAAAAAAATGAAATACCTCTGCATCCATCTAATTTAATTGACAAATTTTTTTTTGTTAATAGTAGAAGTTAATTTGAAGTTTTTCTTTTTTTAATACAGATAAGGTAAGCAAATATCACTGTTAAGTGTTATTGTTAGTATCATGAAAGAAATTTTACCTGTTATCAAGTAACATATGCATGTATAGCGTTGGAGAGATAATTTTCAGTTGCTATCAAGAAGAATAGTAAGAACGAATTTGATGAATGAATTCGTATCGATGCACATAGAATAAGTTTTTAAAACTAGTTAGTTAAAAAGGCAATGAGAATACAACATTTCGAGTTTCGAAAACATGAAACACTATTTTTTTTTTGCAAGGAAGTTGATGTTTTGCCATTCAAAAGACTACAATTATGTTTTATTGATTGGATACGAAGTTCAGCATTTAAACTGACTAGTTTTTAAAATTTATTCTATGTATATCAATACAGATTTTTTCATAAAGTTCGTTTTGATTTATGTTCTTATCATTCTTCTTGATGACAACTGAAAATTATCTCTCAAACGCTATACACGCATTTTTTTATTTGATAATAGGTAAAATTCTTTTCATTATACTTTAGATCATATTGTTTTATCTCTCTTTTCTTATAACAATTAATCGACTATTTTTTTGTTCCATTTGTCTTCTTGTTCGTTTCATTTTAACATAGAAATTCTATTGATAATTAGTTGATTCGATATGAATTCGCATCCGATGTTAGACTATGGTTAATCTGAATTCAATCAATACTAAAATGATTAACTATTTAGATTTATTATCATTATAGTTTCTAGCATATAATATATTCTAATTGCAGCAGAAGAAAGTCATAGTCTATCCTTAATGTTTACATGTATAATTTAGATCAAGAATATTTTGTTAGATTCGAAATTAAACATTAGACACTAAACATATTATATATATTTTCTTATATATTATTAAAAATGTATCAGATGACTATTAAATCAATTTGAATGAAATGAAAATTCTTCATTTTGAACTATTTGTTTATATGTTTTGGAGAAACATGCAAAAGATATTTTCAATAATAAACAAATTTTTCTTCAGCTAATGACTTAAATCTTATATTATTTATTTAATATTTAGCCAATTATTAGAGTGTATTCTCGTAATTAGAACGAACTTTTAACATTTTTCTGTTTTTACTCAAGTATCTCGGTTAAACATCAAACAAAATCAATTCCAATTTACTGACCAAGTCAGCACATGTCTTATCTATTTATTCATAAAAGAATTTCTACAAATGACTGAGAAATAATCCAGTCGTAAGTAATCGAATGAAATTGATTGATAACGTTTTGAATAGGTGCGATGTTCTTAATAAGAACTCCAACGACAAAGTTACACCGATTTAAAACGCATCAATGCAAATGTATAGAATAATATTCTTCTATGCATTTGCATTGATGCATTCTAATTTAGTGCAACTTTTGTATTGGAGTTCTCATGGAGGTTATTGCACCTATCCAGAACACCATCAGTCAATTTCATTCTATTACTTACGACTAGATTATTTCTCAGTCATTTGTGGAAATTTTTTTATGAATCAATAGACAAGACATATGCCGACTTGATCAATAAATTGAAGTTGATTTGTTCAATATTTTACCTAGATATGAGAGTAAAAATAGAAAGATATAAAAAAAAGTCGGTTCTAATTAGAAACATACATTCTACTTATTAGCTTTTTTTATAATCTTACTAGACATTGATCGATTATATTAACAATTTTTGATTCAAGCTTGTTAATGCATAATATTGCTTTTACATTTAATATTCATACATAAGTTGTATAAAACGAAAATAACGAAATTTTTATATGAACAATATGATAATATTATCTTTTTTATTATATTCTTGTCGTTCTTCATGTAAATATTTTTTTCACTTTGTTCTGCAATAAAAAAAAAAAAAAAACGTCAAAAAACAAGTAAGTATTATACGATAACACAATAGTAAAAAAAAAAACGTAAAGATACATTTATCAAACGAAATGCAAGAACAACATATAATCAAATGGTTGATATTATTTATAACAATTATCAAAGGTGTTCATAGCGTTGATATATTTATTAAGAAAACTAATGATAACAATGATGAAAATATTGAAGAATTACAATCTTTTTATGATAAACCTTATGAAATGCCTCTTTTTCAAACACGTTATATTACAATACGTATTAATCCAAATGGCCTTCATCATGATCAAAATAAGAATAATCATCATGTTGTTGGATTTAAATTTCAAGTAAAATCAACCAATATTCGAGTAGTTAATGTTCAAAAAGAAGTTATGGTACCAACAAGAATAAAAAATATAAATGATTCAAATAATATTCTACTTGAAGATTTATTTATCTGTGAGTTGATAATTTTTTTTTAAATATTTTATTCGATTTAAAAAAAAAATGTTACTTAAACTTAATTTACAAATTCTAAAACTTTTATAGAAGTTTAAACCAGATTTTATTTATATCAGATTATTAAAATATTTGCAAATATATAGCGATCAAAAACAGATCATTTTCTCATTGATTGATAAACAGCAAAGTTATAAGTCTTTCTATACGAGATATTTTCTTATGATAGAAGTTTTCATATGTCAGACTTTATAAAAATTTAAATATTTTTATTTACCAACATGAACATTAGTGTCGTTCTATTATTTATGTATATTCTAATATTTTGAATAAGGCATTTCAAGAATAAACATAAAATAATTGCTAATAAGATTTCTATGATTCTCATATCGATTAGTCATATTCGTTGGATTATTTTAATTCAATATTACATTTATAACACATATACGATAAAAAGTAATCAATACTCAAGTATTTCTTTATTACGAGTACAGATGCTCATAATTCGTCTTATCTTCTAATCTCTATATTTTTGCCTTGTAAATATAGGTAAATTATTTGTTTCTTTTCTAAAAAACACGTACTTCGAAATGTTATGATCAATTTAAATCGAACTTTATTTAATTTCTAGTACCTAGTAAAAATGCTCATGATCATATTTTTAATGCATATCCATCACCTACATTAATTTATCTTAAAAATGCGGCTACTATTGATATAATATGGTCAATAAAAAGTACCATGATGGAAATGACAGATTTAACATTTTCTTTGGATGTGTTTTATAATGATGATACAATATCATCATATACATGGTCATTAAATATTCTTGTTACACAACCAAAACGTTTAATTGATAGATTATTTTATATAATATTACCTTTTCTTATTATATTTATTTCAATACAAATGGGTATATTACTTGATACAAAAATTTTAATCGAACTTGTTAGAAAACCAACACCAGTTATTGTTGGTTTTATTTCTCAATATGGTCTTATGCCATTTTTAGCAATGGCTATTGCAAAAATTTTTCGTTATTCACCATTATATAGTCTTGCACTTTTTGTTATTGGTTGTTGTCCAGGTAAAATAAGATTTAAGATAAATATTTTCTTATATGAAGAAAATAAAAATAAAATCTTTTCTTTTTTTAGGTAGTGGTGCTTCAAATCAATGGACACTTTTATTTGATGGTGATGTTAATTTATCAGCTGTTATGTCATTTGTATCAACAGCTTCATCTTTTGTTATGATGCCACTTTATTTTTATACAATAGGACGTATTTATATGAGAGAATTATCTATCAATGTACCATTTTTAGTTCTTCTTCGTTCGTTAGCACTTGTTGTTATACCATATAGTGTTGGTATTGGTATTAGTCATTGTTCACCAAAAACTCGTGCCATTGTTGAAACTCTTGTTAAACCAATGATGTTATTTCTGTTAATATTTTTTCTTGTTTTTGGTACGATTGTTAATTGGTATTTAATTGTTACAATTGATTTACATACAGCATTAACAGCACCATTATTACCTTATTTAGGTTTTATATTTGGTGCTGTAATTGCTTGGATATGTCGTCTTAGTTGGATTCATATAAAAACAGTTGGTATTGAAGCTGGAATACAAAATACTGGTATTGCATTCATGATTATGTATTATTCATTTCCTCAACCATATGCAACACAAGCAATTGTTGTACCACTTGTTGTAGCCTTTTTAACAACAAAACCATTTTGGCTTGTTTATATGATACGTAGTCGTGTAAATAAATATAAAAAAAGAAAAGAATTAAAAAAAACTGAAAATTCAATAACAAAAGTCAATAATAATAATGGAGAAATAATTTTAGACAATGAGAAGCCATCTATTAATAATGAACAAAATAATACGCAAGAAGAGTATGTTGAAATGATGGAAAAATTTGTAAAATAGAAGTACGAAAAAAAATTAACATTAAACAAACAGTTGTTATTGTTATTAGAGTTATTTTTAATACTTTTTCATTTTTTTTTCATTAATAATGTTTTTATTTGTACTTGCCAATATGTTTTGTTTGTCCGTGTCAATTTCTATATGTGTATTGATTTTTTTCTCTCTTCTCTTTTTATCGGTTTTTTTCTTACTGATTTTTTTTTATTCAAGTAATCAATAAAATAACACAGTGAAAGTAAAGAAAAGGAAACAAAAAAAAGAAATAAACCTTAAAAGATAACAAAATCAAAAATTAATGGAATTCATTGTCTGATTTGTGTATAACAAGAATGAATGCCGTTGATTCACATCAACAATTCAAATATGAATATATTGCTGGTGTATCTTTAGTATGATTATAGTTTGTTTTCTTTTTTTTTTTTTTTATGAAAAATAATTTCCTTTTATTTAGTCAAACGATCTTCATCGTTTGAATCAGGTCAATTAAAAAAAAAAGTCCAAATTAATAATTCTCCAAAGTGCTGTTTTTTTTTTATTCATAGATGAGTTCGAATGTGAATATAAATAAAGAACGCCAATTATTTCATAGTAAATTTAATAGTAAACAAAATCGTATGTCATCTGTTCCACTAATTGAACAATCTGGCAAAAAATCATTGGAAATAATTGGTTTTGAATTAGGACCAAAAATATCATCGAATAAAACTAATCATCAATTATTTATTAAAAATGCAAATTCTTCTATTCATTCAAACGTAAAATTAACAAAAGTTGATCAAACAATGTTACAGTTACCGAAAAGAACAACATTTATAGCAAATCGAAGAGTACCGGAAAAACTTTTTTCAAGGTATAGACTAAAATAAAATCTTACCATTGATATTAACATTAATGGTTAGCGGAAGCGGAAGAAAAATTTAAAAAAAAACTATAAATTTTTTTTCTATTAATACATTTTATGACAAAATGCTTAGTTTATTCGTTTTTGAAAAAATTGAAGATATTGAAAAAAACTCGGAAGAGTAAGTTATATATTTGCCTAAGTTACTAAAAACATGTTAATTATTTTGAAGTAATTTATATTGAATTAATTCTTTGATAAATATTTTAAATTGAGTTTCAATATATTGAAGAGGAAAAGAAAAATATTAATGAGAAAAAGATAGAAAACTATATTTATAATAATATCCTATATACGAAATCAGAATGTTAATAGCATTTTGACAAAGAACAGATTGTACGCAAAATTCCTGTGAGATTAAAATATGAAATATAATGGAATTACTAGCATTGAAAAAGAGAGAAGTCGTCAATATATGTTTCTTTTTGTGAATAACTATCCATTGTGATGATGAAAGGTGTTTATCGTAATATATTACAGTGAATATGAAAGAAGAGATATGCTTCGTTAACAAGATATCTATCAAAATTTGTAATGAAGAAGAAGGGGGCGTTGCAACGGTATCTATTATGTCTGTGTGGGAGGGAAGAGGGTCAACTTTCTACTCCTATACTTCAACATGTTCCTTAGATCGTATTTCACAGAAAAAGAGAACTATTAATTTCAAGATAAACTATTGTTTTTCTCATTATTTCATAATGAACCTAACAAATAACTTAATTAAAAAACTTTTACATTCATTTTCAAATAGAGAAAAATATGTAATACAAAGAATCTATGTACTTTATTACCTATGTTCGATAGGTAAATATTTATAAAATAGCAACAAAATCTTTTATTGAATAAAATAAAATAAAATTTAATTTTGTTCAATAGAAATTTTTCTTTTCAGATGTTGAGATTCCCATAAAAAAATTTCATTTTCAATAAAACAAAAAAAAACACACATTCTCTCAAAGATACTTAATAGAAAAAAAAAATTACATTCTTTTTATTTATTTCTATTTGTAGAATATTGACATCACATGTACCTATTTCATCTAATCATCCAATATCAGATAAATTAACTAAAGTTTCTTCAAATCGTCGAACGAATACATCAATACCAAGTTCAGATGATGTAGGTGAGCGTGTGTGTCACTGCCTTTTTTTTTTCTTTTTATGTAGACTGAAGTATGTTTGTATACAATCTATTTTTCTCTTTCATTCAATTGTTTCCCATTAAAATGTAACACAGATTTCTATGAGAATGTAAAATAACTAAAACAAAAAGAAAAACGAAAAGTTTTAGCTTTTAAAAATGTAACTATTAGTTCTTTTTTTTTCCTTCTTTTTCTGACGGTATGCTTTTTTAATTGTTTTAAGAAATCGATCATGACACAACGAACACCATCAAATTTCACAATAAATTCATCTATAACAGTTTTAAAGAAAATACCAACACCTAATAATCAACTTTCACCAAGATCATCGAAAAAATCTCAACAATCTTTTGGAAGTTTAGGACGAAATACAACATCAATTAAATTACCTACATTAGTCAAACGAACAGCATCATCAAGTAATATATATATATATATATATATATAATGAAATAATATAAGAGAAAAAAAAACCTATGAAATTTTTCTTTTTTAGTTATCAAACCAATACCATCAGCATATATTCAAGATTCATCGTATGATTTAAATTTAATGTAGATTTTATAAATATATTTTAAATTTTTCAGACAACTTCAAATACCTTCTTCAAATTTTACAAATCGATCTATATTACAACCAACACCAGTTCTACCAATTTATGCACCTCATCGTTCAGTAACATTATTTACTGAACAACAACATTTACCATTAATAAAAGATCGTATAATCAAAGCTAATCTTTCACAAAAAGCAAGTTTTAAATGTAAATCACCACCATTACGCCGACCAGATAGTTCACTTAGTCGTTCGACTACTGCTGTAATTAATGCTTCTCAATTACAAACAAAAACATACAATCCACTTAAAGTACAGATTATTCTAAAAGTCCATCGGAAAAGTTAACATAAATATATCTCTTATACAATTCAAGGCGATTCAGTATGTATAAGTATGTTCGATATGTTTTCAGAAAAATGTCTATGCCTATAAACATTTGAAATAAAATAATTTTATAAATAACCGAATTTGACTCATCTATGGTTTTGAAACGAAAACTACAAGTCGACTTGGGAAAAAAAAACAGACGAAATGAAGATGGCATGAAAGTTACATTTCAATACGTTTGTGGAACTGATACAATGAAAGATCATCAAAAAATTACAAAAAAAAAAAGCCGACAAGGCTCATGACAGAGATGTTCATGGCGATGTTGCCGCTATGGCAGTGGTGTCACGGCAGCGACAGATTCTCAACCGCAATGGACATCTATGGTTCATAATGTTTGTGAAAAATGAACTACAATCACGTGTTCGAACTGTTGGAAAGGTCGACTTCATTCTATGAATAAATTGTATCTTGTACTGCATATGATTATGGTTCATTTTTCACAAACATCATGGATTTCGTCGGCTTTTTTGTTCTGTAATTTTTGATGATCTTCCATTGTATCAGTTTCACAAACGCATTGAAATGTAACTTTCATGCAAACTTTATTTGATGTATTTTTGTCGAATTCGAATTGCAGTTTTAGTTTCACAATTATAGTCAGCTCAAATTTGGTCATTTATAAAACTATTTTTATTCTAATGTGTATAGACATTTATCTGAAAATCTATCGAAAGTACTTGCATATTAAATCCCTTGAATTGTATAAGAGATATTTACGTTAACTTTTAAGACACTCTATATATTTATCAAAACAAATTGAAATTTTGTCCTAATTATAATTTCAATAAAATTGTTTTTTTTTTTGAATAGCATCTAGATGTAGGTTTATTACTTAATGAAGCAACACGGAATAGATTGAAACGATTATTTCAACAACTTGATACAGATCGAGATGGGTATAAGAAAGACTATTCTTTTTTTTTTTTTTTGTTTTCAATTATTACTATTTCTACATAATTCTTTAGACATCTAACATATACTCAAGTACAAAAATGTTTACCATTAAATTTACCTCGTGCTCAAGAAACATTTTTTCGTGTGGTTTGTATAATTTAAATAAAATCATAATCTTTGTATTTTCATATTCATTATTTTGTTGCTATTAGTTATATGATATAACAAGTGATTCAACTTTTTTTGGTTTACAAGAATTTTATGCAACAGCTGTACTTGTTGATATGGTAGCTAAACAAGAGTAAGAAGAAAAATTTTCTTTTTTTATTTCTTCAAATAAATAGTTAGCAATTTTTTTTCAGTCCACAAATATGGAATTCATTATTAGATGATGTTGATTTTAATTATTATCATGATGATGTACTTGAATTACTTGATGAATTTGATAGTCGTTATTCACCTGTAACATCTACAATAAATTTTGATAATCTTGTTGGATTAATTATGAATCGAACAATAAATGGTAAATATGAACGTGTTACAAAAGAATTAGAAAGTTGTATTCCTATGATAAAAACAATGAAATTTACTCGACTAGAATTTATTGCTCTTATACCAATTATTATTTATATTGAATCATGTCTTGATAATGGAAAACCATTATTTCGTTTTCAAGAAAATTCCATACTTAATTTACATATGCAAAAAGCATTATTAACTTAAAAGTTTCTTTAATTATTTGTCTGTGTTAATAAACATAATGGCAATACTAAATGAAACAATTTTTTTCATTTTGATGAAATCAAACATTTTTAAATCAAACTAGTAAACGAGATGTTTTTTTTTGTTTTTTGCTTTTTTCGTGTGCATCATGAATCATATGATGTTAACGAAAATTTATTTTATTGTGAAATTATTCTACTTAATAAAAGAATAAATAACTTTTCAATTCAAAAAGAAAAATAGTTCGTATTGATTGTTTTAAAATTCAAATATGATCAAAACAAAAATTCTTCAATATCATCGATTTTGATCATCTGTATAGCTTACATATCAAATGTTTTCATTCAAATAAGTTGGAAGAATTATCGTTCATTATCGATCGTGTTCAATTTATTTGTTTTAAATAGAATATTTTTTTTTCCTCGAAAGTTGGAAGGAGAATAGTAAATATTTCGGAGTTGCATGTTAAAAAGCGACCTCTATTGAAGATATTCCTTATATATAACTTTGCAAAGAAATATATTAGTCTTGTAATTCAGAATTGAATTGTAAGTTTTCTTTTATTTTTAGTTTTTACTTGTTTTATATTTATTGCCGGAAATCCTTGGCAATCTCTCCAGAACAATCCATAACAATGGCTTTCTTGCCTGGATTAAGTAAACATATGTCATTTACAAAAAAATTATTTAAATGAAAAAATGAAGTTATGAAAAAAGAGAAGAAGAAGAAGAAGAAGAAAAAAATCATTCATTTTTCTTTTCTCTTATAAAAAATGAATATTTGAAGGGTGCGGGTGTCTAATTTAGAAAAAAAGAAAGAAAAAAAAATGAAAAATAAGAAGGAAAAAGATATTTGTCATAAGTGATAATCTATACTTTTCTATTAATAACTCAATTGTCATAATCATTATTTTTTTTTCCTTTTCTTTCTATAAAAATAAGTTATTTTTGTTATGAAATATCTATTCACTTTTTGTTTTACTTTAGAGTGTATAATGTCACAATGTAACCTGCTGCTTCTACTATATTTTACATAAACGCCTACGTATGATGATTGTACGAAAGATATTTTTTCTTTTTTTTACATTTCTTTTGATTATTTCTTAGTTTTATCATGTGTACACATTCAGTAAGTGGATCAAGTCTTTTATCAGGTTATGATGAAGATGATGCACATGAAACAAATGGACGATCAAGACGTGAATTTGAACAAATTGATGCTGTTCTTTATAATGAAGATATACCTAAACGTTCATCGATGAAAAAAATTTGTGAAGAATGGTCAAGTAAACCACATTTTCGAATTCGTGGTCGTTTATGTTCTATTGATCTACAACAAGATATTAATCAAATAGAAACAAAATCAAATATATTATCATCAAATGATCATTTTAAAATATCTTGTTTAGATACCAATGAATTAAATGTAAGTTTACGAGAAGATAAAACAAAAAAAAGAATTTATATATTTGAAGTAACTATGGAAATAATTCTCAGATTATTTATTCTTTGTTTTCTAACGACTATTATACTTTTAATTAAAACTCAAACACTTGTAAATAGAATTCAAAATTGACAAAGTGCTTTTCAAGGTTAAAATTTTATGTGTTCTTTTGCCTTTCTTTTTATTTAAAGAAACATTTCATTACATTTTGTTCTATATAATGATAATGTA